>JANBVN010000103.1:0-108001 GCA_030052785.1 Coniochaeta hoffmannii | reverse complement strand
GGGGGTTTGAGGGTGGAAGGGGAGGGCAGGAGGAGGAGGAGGAGGAGTGCCTCCCGACAAGATGGAGATGAGTCGCCTGGTCGGAGGGAGAGGAGACATATCGAGCACCAGAGTTCGATAAGAAGTCTCATCAGCACCGAGGATAATCGAAATATGAGCCAGAGCGAAGTGGACCGCGAGATCGAGGATTTTGCGAGACAGATACAGGAGGAGGGCTTGTTGGAGGGCTTAGACCTGGATAACCTGGATCTGTCGAACAACGACGAGCTGAGCCGGAAGATCACCGAGGCATATCGTCGCCGGCAGAGGCAAAGGTCGCGACATGACGGGTCGAGGAGGAGCAATGCGAGCGCGCACTCGCACCACTCAGACCCGGATAACAGGTCGCGGTTAAGGGTCGCTAGTAGGCAAGGACGGTCCAGGTCGTCAAGCCAGACAGGACAGGGGGAGGACAGGAGCAGACAGCACGCCGAGGATAGGAGCCGACCGCCCACGTCCTCTGGATCAGCGCACTTGGTAGTTCAGCAGCCGCGACCCCGGAGACGAACGGCGAGCGGTGGCCGGAGTGCTACGGTCCCGGTAGGGATATCGCAACCCGAGCAGAGGGTGGCTGCCCGGTCACAGACGGACTTGTCCCTGCGGACGAATCACACGAGCGAGGTTCTGCCAGGTCGACCTTCCATGACCAACGAAGGGCGCAGCACCAGTACACCAACCATGACTACAGCTGCTGCCGGCACGGTGTCAAACTCCGCAACCACACAGTCCATCCCCTTCAGCGCTCGCGCAGCGTCATCAGGCTTAGGCATCCAACACCCTCCACAACCTTCTTCTACCACTCAACCTCCCTCCTCCGTCCAAACCTCTTCCCCTCAAGCGACTCCCACTTCGGCAACCCGCCCCCGCCCTTCCGATATTCTCGTCTCCCCGTCCTTCTCCTCCCATCCAGACCCCCTATCCCCCTCACACTCCCCACTCCTCCCGCCCACACACACCCGCACCCGCTCCCAGCTCTACCCCGAGCCCTCCATAACCTGCAAGCGCTGCCAGCGCCCGCACATCGAGTACACGCTGCACTACAACTGCTCCACCTGCCACTCGGGCACCTACAACCTCTGCCTCGACTGCTACCGCCGCGGCAAGGGGTGCCTGCACTGGTTCGGCTTCGGCTACGGCGCCTGGCGGGCCTACCAGAAGGCCCTCGCCCAGAATCCTCCCGAAAAAGGGGCCACCGCCATCATCCCGAGGCCGCACATGCTGACGGCGAACAGGTACCGGCGGCCCAAAATCCTGCCGGGGGGCGCCGAGGGCAGGGTGACCATGTCGAACCAGAACCCGGAGCTGCGGCTCGAGAGCGGCACTTTCTGCGCGCGGTGCGAGAGGTGGACGACCGGGGAGGTGTACTGGCGATGCGAGGGGTGCAACGAGGGGGACTGGGGGTTCTGCTCCGAGTGCGTGGATACCGGGAGGGCGTGCTCGCACGCGCTGCTGCCGCTGACGTATGTGCCGCCGCCGCCGCCGCCGCCGCCTGCTGCTGCTGCTGAGAGGGAAGGGGGCGGTGAGGGGTCGTCGGCGGGCCCTAGTACTCCAAGGGTGCTGCTTGGGGGAAGGGTAGCGCTGCAGAGCGGGGATGAGGGCGCGGCTATCGGGCCGTTCAAGCCGGTTGTTGTCGCGGCAAGGTGTGAGGTTTGCGGGCGAGATGTGCAGCCTAGGGAGGAGAGGTTGCACTGTTATGCCTGTCCGTCGGGGCCTGGAGGCGACAGTAGGGCGGGCGAGTGGGAGGTTTGCGCGCCGTGCTATGCGAGGCTTGAGGGTGAGGGGAGGATAAGTCCCGAGAACGGGATGAAAGGGTGGCGGAGGTGTCTCGCTGGCCATCGGATGGCGGTGATCGCGTATGTAGAAGGCAAGGATGGAGTCCTGAGGAGAATGACAGTCAGGGACTGGGTTGGCGGCCGGACGCTGGGATTCGAGGAGTATGCGCTTGGCCTGCAGGTCTGCTACTGGATAGATAACGGAGTGAGAAAGGAGAGACTGGTCACAAGGGACGTGGCGGCTACTGCCGAGACGGATGTCGGCGTCAGGACTCGCTGGACGGACGAGTTCCCGCCCGACGGAGGCAGTGGAGGACGGGCCGTTGCGCGGTGGGCGTGGTACCCTGCTGAAGGGGCGGAAGACGAGCTGTTGTTCCCCAAGGGCGCCGAGGTCAGGGAGATTGAGGACGTGAATGGCGAGTGGTTCCACGGGGTCTATATGGGAGCTAAGGGCTTGTTTCCGGCGCCGTACGTGGTCCCTTTAGTTACTGAGGGGAACTAGAACGCATGGATTAGAATGATACCTGGCATATGGAGGTTGAGCAAGCTGTTGGTCATGAGATATGGTAGCCTTTACGGAACGACGAAACGATAATGAGCTCAATCTAAGCGGAATATTTGAGTGCCTCGAATTACCCATGACTAGGGAGGTAGCGAAGTGCCATTTACTACCAGTTTTTGAACCATGATTTTCGACTTTCGTTCTATGACATCAAGGAAGGTATGCGCTCTGCGGTGCACACTCTGGCTGCCCTGCACGCTATCCCCAAGTTCTCACTAGGCGCGGCAAAGACGGGGATTAAATATATATGTAATCAATAGATATATATTCAAGAAAAAGGAGACAGTGGTGCGATGTAGCACACAGTATTGCGCACCCTAGGCTTGCGAAGAAGTACGCCCGTCTCGAGCATCTCAGTGCAACCCGTTCATCCTCTTCGTCGGACTTGCACTCCTCTCGGCCTTCTCCGCGCCGTCGGCCTTATCCTGCTCCTCCCGTATCAGCTTCTCCATAAAAGCGATATAATCGTACTGCGGCAGGCCTCTGTCGGCTTGCAGATCCGGCCCGTTGTGGCGCGGTATGATCTCGACCAGCTTGTCGATGACCTCGTCCGGCACGAGCGAGTGCCGCAGGTCCATCTCCGTAACGTACGGCTTCCCGTCCGCCACCTCCTTGAAGCTCTGAAACACCTGCTCGGCCGTGTTCTGGTCTTCGGTAGCCTCGACCATGAACCGGATGAACTGCTCGAACGTCACCCTGTCCCGGCCGTTGGACGTGGAGAGGAAGTAGTCGTGCATCTCTTCCTCGCTGAAGACCAGGCCGAGGGATGCCAGCGCGGCCGAGAACTCCAGTTCTGCGAGGCTGTTCGTGTCGTCCCGGTCGAAGTGCCGGAAGACGGACTCGAACTCCTCGAGCTGGATCGGGGTCAGGTTGGTCATGTTGCGCGCCACGATCTGGTTCTCGAGAAAGGCGAGTTTCTTAGAGACCGACGTCTTTACGAGCGACAGCTCGTAGCACAGCTCGTCGTACGTGTACGTCGTGAAGTCGTTCTCTTCTATGTTGGCCTCCTGGCACTTGGCGTCCACGGCCGCGATGGTTTCCAGGTAGGCGTCGAGGGGTGGCAGGTTCTCTGACAGCTTGCGGACATGGTGCAGTTGGTCTTCGACATCCCCTTCTAGGCCGGAGATGGCGAGCTGCATTGTGTTGAGGGCCAGAGCAAAGTCGTTTGCTTTGTCAGCGAATGATTTCCTCAGGGCGTTTTTGATGCTGTTCTGCGTTAGTCGGCTGCTCTCATGCGGGTAACACTTGGGACGAGCTTACTCTCGGATGGTCTCGTTGATAAGTTGACCCCTCGTCATCTCCGCCTTGGTCATGTCCGCCCACGCCTGGTCCAGGACCTCCAACCTTAACTCGGCCGGCGGCTCGTAGGGCCTGAGCCTATATGTACCCAGCTTAGTCTTGATGTTCCCCAGCAACGTAGCCAGATCGCTCTTCTCGGCCACCCAATCCCTCTTCTTCCCTCTCTTGTACGCTGCGAACTCTGTTGCCTGCTTCTTTGCATCGACATAGGTCCCCTCGAACGTCGCCTCCTGCCAGGCCACTATCTGTGCCCGCACAGCCTTCAGGAGCTCGGCCATCCGCCGCTCGTAAGCGCTCTGCATTTCCCAAGCTCCCTGCATGTTGTTCACGAACTTCTCCACTCTGCGCCCTGCGTTCTCGACCTTCTCCATCTGCGAGAAGGCGTGGAACCAGTATGCGATGTACGTCATCAGACTCCTCTCGTCCGGTTTAGCGACATCGCACACGTCCTCCACGTCCAACAGCTTCGGTATCCCGATTTCCTTGTGTGCGATATCAAACGCCATCTGCATGTTGCCCCTGTGGTCCGTTTTGTCCAGGGCATCATAGTCAATCAGATCCGGCCGGTGGATGTCCAGCAGTGCGCAGAAGGCCAGTCCGTCGTTCCAGCTGGCGCTGAAGTCTCTGACATCCACCTCGTCGTAGCACGCCGTCTTCCGCTGACACCACAGCAGCAAGCCTTCCTTGGCCGTCATTCCCTCCTCGTTGATGTCGTTGATCGTGAACCGCAGAATGAGGGTCCATATCAGACCTAGTATAATCTTCCTGTTCCCGTCCACCACATCCTCGGCCCCGATATTCGTCATCTGGATTCCCCTCGACTTGATAAAGTCCAGCGCAATATTGGCGTTCTCGAATCTCTGCACCCGCAGCTTCGGCTTCGCGGCGTAGCGGCCCAAACTCTCGTTGGACAGGCATTCCAGGAGGTGTATGAGCATCACGCCGTCGCTCAGGTCCTTGACCAAGTCCTTGACCTCGAGGCTCCTGGCCTCGAGCTTGGTGTTGAGCCATTTCGTGAACGTCTTCTGCTGGACCGTGATCCAGCGCTGCTGCTCGGCAAAGGCCATCCTCGTCAGCCCCTGCTCGTGAGGCGGCTCGGTGGCGGCAAGGGCGTCGCCCGGCTGGGAGTTGTTCTTGCGGAACCGTTTGGTTTTGGAGGTAGGCGATCCGTCTTTTCTGGGGACGGTGCTTAGGCTGGTCGAGCCCGATCGCTGCAGGCGGGCGGCATGCAGTTGTTTGGCGTTGTGGCGGCTCCTGGGTATGGGTGTCTGGTGTTGCTGCTGCTGCTGCTGCTGCTGCTGCTGCTGCTGCTGCTCTTCGGGCGAAGCGCACAAGGGCTGTTGCGGGAACTGCGACGGAGAGGAATGGCTCGTGTGGGACGATGCGCTGCTGGTGACGGAGGACCGGCGCGAGTCAAAGGGATTGTCTTTGTCGAAGGTCGAAGATGCTGTAGAATACTCGGAAGAAGCGACAGACTGAATGGAAAGCGATGATGGTCTCCCAAGAGGTGTGGATATGGCTTCTCGTCCCAAATTGGCTCCAAAACCGGCACCAAGATTGTTTAAGTGCTTGCTAGGGGTCGTGATGCCGCCGCCAACATTTTGTAAACAATACTCGGGGAACTTCTCCACGCTGTCGGCGTTGCCCGGCAATTGAGCGGGCAGCTGGCGGCCAGTGCCATGGCTGTCTTGGACCAGAGACATCCCTGCGGGCGCTAACGGTAGCGTGCAGCTGCTATCGATAAGCGGCAGTTGGTTGACAGGGGTGTAGCCAGCACCCGGAATGGAAAGCGCAAATGCTCTGACTTGCTGCTTCACTTTTAACGACAAGAGAAGCGTAACAGGAGGACATTCCAATTGACGTACATCATTCAGGTGGCATACCTCAAGTTTTTAGATCGTTCTGAGTAACTCAGACTGCGAGAAGGGAGACTCAAACGCATAAGGAAAGGACACCCAACCCGGACTCTGAAACACGCGCCTCTTGTGCTGGATTGGGCTCCTCTGCCTCGTCATGATACCCTCCCGCAAATCAGCTTGAACCCTGCACTTGGTCCTGACCAGTCAGGCTTAGCCATCTGGACGTTGAGGCGAATGCACGCCATCCATTGCTACGCATGCCTGCCCAAAACACATCCCATCGCGATCCCATGTCCTTGTCGCCGATCAGTACGGGCGACATTAACCTCTTCCTTCTCGAAGTGGACGTCTAGGTACGCCTTACTGGACCCTGAGACGTAGGAGAATCCGGGGGACACGACCCAGCCCAGCATCCTCGTCTTGGTTTGGCCAGTCCACCAAACAACTTCGCCTCAATTACCCCTATTACTCCCTATTGAAGCTCTTCGAGTTGTACTTGCCTAGAGTTTGACCCTCCCTTGAAATACTACTCGGGGGGGTGAAGGGTTGAGGGCGGCAGCCCGTCGATCGGTTTTCCATGCATGAACCACAACCTCTTGAGCCGCAGGCGAGGGCCACGCCTCCGACATCGTCTGCTTCAAGCGGTCGGCCCAGATTCAGCCTCCTTGTTTCTTGGCCGTCTTTACCCGTTGACACTGCTGTTGCTCCCTCCGCCAGTCTACCGTTACTCTACCAGCTCTGTTGCTCTGGTTCTGACTACATCCTTGTTGGTGGCATTGCCTTCGATTAGTCTCGCAAGGCTCATCGTCCCATTGACGGGATCTGCTGAGACCAACGCCATTCCATTTTCGTGCGTCACTGCCAACAGGCTGTGGTGGAAATGCCCGTAACCTGCATCGGCGTACCAGGATACCTATCGACTGATTAATACCTTGCACCGAACATGATCAACCGCTAGACTTTGGTACTCCAACTCGGCCTCCATAAGCTTAACCCCATGTATTTCTGTCACCTCCTGCATCCTGCTGACCCGAGCTCGCCTCAGCCCTACGGTCATGCACGCCCTTTTCTAGGGGGACTTGAACACCAAGGGAGCGGAATCCCGCCGTTCTGCAAGCCTAAATGGCACACCCTTCGGGGCTAAGGTGCCAAATCTCGTTACCATCTCCGCGGTTCCCCGTCTGACGTGCTGACTGTACTATAGTCCCTCCATCGGACATGCACGCGCAATCCAGAGGAGAGATCCTGACGTTCAGTGGACGATTCTGGGTATTGGAGAGTCGCTTTCTGAGTGGAAGCTTCTTCCGGCGTCTCCGCCGCGCCTATACTCCTATCCCGTGGTTCGTGTAACCGTCCGGTACGCTGCACGCTGATTGCGCCGGTCGATGTAAGGGGAAGGTACCACAAGGCTTTGTCGTGCTTCATCGACTTTTACCGATCGACTTGGCTGGAGCCGAACAATCCGGAGGGTTTGGAGTCATGGAGTGCCGACTCGAAAGCTCCGTTAATACCGGGTTGCTTCACTATCCCCGACAATGCGCCTCAGGTGCCCCGGCCTTAAGGAGATGAAAGAAGGGCGTCTTCTCGAAATTGTACCTGTGGCGCTGGGATATGCATTGAGGGCTAGAATATGGCAAAAATGAGATCGTGGAGAAGCTGGGAGTCGAACCCAGTACCTCGTGCATGAACATTTGCTGGTAACTACCCCAACATAAGGGCATTACCAGGGATGCTAAGCACGCGCTCTACCAAGATGAGCTACATCCCCGAGGTGATCGACGGAGGCGGAGGAGGTTTAAAAGGGCTCATGCCGGCTGGAGTTGTGTCCGAGTCATGTAGAGGTTAGTCGGAAGGGAACGAGTCAGTCAACAGTGCTGTGTGGAACAAGTGCGTAGGACAGCCTCGATACTCCTTGCAAGTCGATAGACGATGCGGTGCCCAAGCGTTGATATGCATTCTCCCTGTTTGTGTGTGGTTTCCCGGTAGGATCCACGAAAGATGCCTCCCAGTCCAGCTGGGAGTTTATCCAAAATTTAGTCTGATAAACAGAGTCACAACTCCTCTTTCCCTAACCGGTTCCATCCCTTCTCCCATGCCTGGAAACCCGACTAGATCTTGCTTGCCTTCTTTCACCAAGCCGCCAAGTCCCTCCACCTCCTCCCCCTAACAACGTCAGCGATATCGCTCCCCTTGGCCAGCAGCCTAGCCCGAAACCCCTCGCACCACATGATCTCCAGCTGCCCGTCCCCGGCGCTCTCGTTGATCCCGCCGTAGAACTCCTGCACCACGTACAGCGGCACGACGAGCAGGTCGGGCTGGACGGTGGCGTGCAGCGCGAAGTCGAGGCTGCGGCACACGTTGGCCGCCAGCTCGCGGACCTTGTGGGCCGAGTAGGCGTTGGGGTCGATGCGCAGGTGGCGCGGCAGGGCCGGCTCGGCCTGCGGGAAGGCGTCCATGACGCGGTGGAAGATGGTGGAGTGGAGGCGCTCGATGCAGGGGTAGAGGAGGACGAGGGAGGTCCAGTGGTAGACGGCGGTCACGGCGCTCATGGCCGAGGGGAAGGCGAAGGTGTCGGCGAAGGGGATCTGGGCTTCCGAGAGGCCGCCGCCGCTCCCCCCGCCGCCGGGGCTGCAGTCTTGGATCCAAAAGAGGGAGGACGTGGTCGGGGACGAGGAGTTGGAGGCCGACGAGCCGGGATCGACGGTGGCGTGCCAGGCGGCGAGTTGGCGCTCGAGGGACAGGCAGTTGGAGAGGAGGTCCTGCGCCATTAGACGCCGTTGGATGGTCGGGTCGTGCGGGAAGATGCGGTCGGCGCGGGAGAAGAGGGAGGGGAGGAAGACGAGGATGTCGAGGAGGAGGTCGAATGGGGATTTCGGGTGGAGCTCCCAGGGGGTGCTGAGCCATTCTGGGGAGGAGAGGAAGCTGGTTTTGCGGTTGAGTAACGCAGCGCAGATCTTGGAATTGATGATGAGTGGCCATGTCCGCTGAGGGTGGTAAGTATAGAGGTAGTAACTTACAGCACTGTGTCGATAGACTCTGACGAAGAAGTGGTGGTTTGGAAAGGTACGGAAGTTGGCCGGCCCGGCCTGTCTTACGTAGTTGGCCTGCACTGAAGGGTCTCTCCAGGGGGCTTGGTTGCTGAACATGACCGAGTTGTTGTGCTTCCACGGCGACTGTTGTCAATGGTCACTGTTCCTCATTTCCCGCAACGGAAGCACGCACCTCGTAGAGAAACAAGCAAATGCTATCGGTCATGTCCGTCTCGTCGGCGTCGTTGGCATCAGCGCCCTCCTCGTCGAGGTGCATCAGACACTGCGACCGCAGCTCGAAATCGTCATCCATGAGGGACGGCTGAGGAGTCAACGGTTCGTATGGAGGGAAGGATATAAACGAGAACTGAGAGAATTCTCCCTCATCCTGAGCGCGGGCGACTCTTTGCAGCGCAGTCCGGAGGGCAGCTATCTGCACTCTATAGCTCTTACCGGCGTGCGATAAGCTGATCAGGTCATCCCAGGCCGGTTGGAAGGGTTCATTAGCAACGGGCGGCAACGCTTCTTCTTCCTCCTCCTTCTTTTTCGACGACTTTGCTCCTCGTTTCGCAGTAGACTTGACCACGCGGGGTGGATGTGAGGAACATCGACCTTCGTCTTGAATGGTCCCGATGATGAAGACTGTTTCGCGCTCGTACCCAGCACACTGTCGCCCATTGTCGAGACACTTCTTGCAATACGGTCGCTGGTTATCGCACTGTGATTGTCGTAGTTGTCAGTATTAACCTCGCTCTCGAGGCGAGCAGGCGAGCAGGCGACCGTAAGGGGGTGACGGAGGAGGCCGAGACGGGAACTTGGGGTGTTTACCTTGACTCGCCGTGCACGGCAGGTCTCGCACCCCTTATACTTGCCCGGAACGCCGACCATTATCGAAACAGTTAGGGTTGTCCTTTTGTACCTGCTTTCGGGTTTCTCTCAGTAAGAGTTACGAGCATGTAGCATCCCTGGATGTCACACTGGCGTACACAGCGCAGGAGTATCATGCATGGGAATAGGTCTAGGCGCCGCACACCGAAAAGGGACAAGTCGAATGTCTTACACCCAAGACTCTGAAGGAATTACCGGTAGTTCGGGAGGGAGGTTATGTGCCGAAGGGCCCAGAAACAGGATAGCCGGACCCCTGGTCTAGGGCACCAGAGGGCATGCCTTATATCATGTGTGATGGCGTAACGTGGCAGATCCTTCTGCAAGAAAGATATAGTCAAAGTTGGGTAAGTGTGGCTTTAACCCTGCTCCTCTCTGGCCCGCGTGGACTCGCAGTCCACCATGCTGGCTGATCCTTGGCTCACCGTACTTGTTTGATAAAGCTTATACCCCGTAGGCTCAGTAGCCGCACGGGAAGGCGTTCTAGATATGAAGTCCCCCAAATCTAAGCATGCGCCTCATCTGCGTCTACCGAGACACGACAGCAGGCCATCGAGAAGCTGGAACCATGCGGACCAGGATCACAGAACCCGAGAGAAGCAGCGTTCCCGTCACACCTTTCAGATTAGGTTTGGCCTGTGGAGGAAGTGGAGTCGAGCGCGGCCAGCAGGAAGAAAGCCGGCGGACGGCAGTGGTTGTCGGACTTGGGGCTACGGTGGGAGGGGGTGTATGGGACCAGCCGCTACGAGGCGTGAATACGTATGTCCGCAGAGGCGGAGGAGGCGTACGGATTGTGCGGAGGACGAACAAGCGTCCCGTAGCCAGTGCGCGTGCTGTGGTACGTCAGAACTCAGTGGCGTTGCTGAGTTGTGTGGACGAAGGAGAGACTGATCTGGCGCGATCTGATCCGGGCGGGCCGTTGACGGAGAGTCGAGGCGGTCTGGCGACGGCGTACCTCTCGGACTGACAGCGCTAGCACAGCGACTTCAAGAGTCATACCTCCATACGTACCAGCAAAAAGGACAACCTTCCGCGTGGGCTGCGGCATAAGAACCTTGCATGACTTGGCTGGTGTGAGCCCTACAGGGCTGCAGCTCGGTAGGGATGGCGGCCCACCCCATCGGAGGATTGGCCGCCTACTAACGGTCGACCGGCCAGATCCGAGACCTGGTTGGACGACAGTTGGTAGATGATCTCGTTCTTTGGAACGCACACGAAAGGGGGATGATATGCATCATGGGTAGCATATTGGACGAGCTGAATGTCATACTTAGTACTCGCTTGTTTTGACTCTTGCAGTCGGACTTCGTGCAACCGCAGGTATTCGTATAGTGACGACTCCCCAAAGACTTGGAAATGTCGCTGCATGTCAGAGCCGAGGAGTGGAGGTGTGCGGAAATGGCCCAAAAGCGTATCGTGGCGAATGAGCCGTACTGGCTGTTCTGCGTCTTGCAAAAAATAAGAGGACACTGAACGCGGGGAAAATGCGGTCGAGATGAAGGAGACGCTGAGTGGCTGCTGCATGAAATCGACAACTGACGACAAAGTACCTAACCTAGGTAAAGCCTGGAACATGGGAATTAGAGTTGCACGGTGATTAGAAATCATTCTGAACATTTGTCCGGAGGTATCAAGATGCCAAATCCAAAATGGCCAAACGTCCAACTCAGGACGTGAAAGCCCAAACTCGCCAAGAAGGACGAGGTGTGCCCCCTCGACAAATATGTACAGAAGAGGAAAGGGCGACCGATGGCACTCCGCAGCTGTGGTGCAGCGAGGCCACCGATTCCCGCTCCATGCTTATTTTGATCATATGTATTTGTAAGGGTTCATGATCCCGTTCTGCACAACCCGTGGTTAGTGGCGGACAATACGACGATGCACACCCTCAGGAACCGCTACACCGCCTCGAGTTTGGGGCTCTGACTTACAGGGTCATATAGCTTCTTGATCTGCTTCATCAGTTGAATCATGGTGTCGCTGCGGCTGTATCCGATATACTTCTTCTTGGCAATGCCGAGCCCGTGCTCTGCGCTGATGCTGCCCTGCCGTTCCTTGATCCATTCATATACGAACGGTTCCAGTACCTCTTCGACGCGCTTGTCGAAGTGACGGGTAGCCACGTTGAGATGGAGGTTCGAGTCGCCCATGTGGCCATATCCGACAACGTCAATGACCGGGTGTTCCTCCGTGTCGCCCAACAGGCCAGCTTCGGCAATCCGAGCTCTTGTATCCTCGACAAGCTTATACATGTCCTTTAGCGGTATCGAGACGTCGTACTTGTACACTCCGCCGAGGTGACCCAGGGCCTCGGCAATACCCTCGCGCCACGCCCAGAGAGATTGGAGTTGGGTCTCATTCTCGGCCAGAGTTCCGTCCGCGACAATTCCCTTCTCCATCACATCCTCGAGGAACGCCTGCAGCTTCTCGCTGTCGTGTTCAGTGTTGGATCCGCTCGTCTCGACTAGGCAGTAAAACGGGTATTCACCCTCGAGCGGTCGCTTGTTCTGAGTGACCCGTTGCACAAGCGTGTGGGCTTGGTTGTCCATCATCTCAAAGGCGGACAGAATCTCTGAAAGATGCGACTTAGCCTCCCGGAAGGCCTGCTGTGTCTTCTCGAACGACTCCAACCCGAAGAAAGCCACATTGACGGCCTTTGGTCGCTGAGGGCACTGGATAGAGATGCCTGTAATAATTCCGATCGTGCCCTCGCCGCCAATAAAAAGCTGCTTCAAGTCGTAGCCGGTGTTGTTCTTGCGCAGCTTGAAGAGGTCGTCCACAATGGTCCCGTCTGGCAGTACTGCCTCAATGCCCAGCACGTTGCCATGCAAGCTGCCGTAACGGAGGAGCCGTAGGCCGCCAGCATTGCAGGCGACGTTTCCTCCAATGTGGCAGGAGCCCTTTGCGCCCAGGTCGAGGGGGAAGATGTATCCCCTCTCGGCCAGATACTTGTCCGCAGCCTCCAAGATGACACCGGCGTCGACAACGAGTGTTCCGCTGACCTCGTCGAAGTCGCGGACCTGGTTCATGCGGGCCATGCTGATGACTATCTCGTCGAAAACCGGCACCGAGCCTCCAACGAGTCCAGTGTTACCTCCTTGCGGAACCACGGCCAGCAGGTTGTCGTTGCAGTACTTCAGCACCTTGCCGACCTCCTCCGTCGAGCCCGGCCTCAGAACTACCCTGCAGTGACCCCTGTACTTCTTCATCCAGTCGCCGTTGAAGGGCTCAATGTCGTCTTGAGCCGCATCGTCGGTGATGCTCTCGATGACCGCCGAACCGGACCCCAGCACCTCCTTGAAGTACCTGACATGCTCCTCGGTGACTTTCGAAAACCGGGAGTCCCGCTGTATGTCAGGATAAGATTCTGAGGTATGTTTGAAGTTCCGCGTGGCCACAAGGGAGAACCGACGGCTCTCAGCTGTGCTGAAACATCGCCGCGCTGCTTGAGCGGTTCGGATGTTCAACCGGTTTCGCAGCGCAGGCGTCCGCCTGGTCAGGCACCGGAGCGCAGGAACCGCCGCTGTTCTTGAAGCCATCGTCCCGGACTTTTTGGAAAGTAGAGCTCTTAGAGAGTGTCTCTCGGGCTCTGACCTGTACTGAAGAGAACTTAAAGCCAGGGTCTAGACCAAGTTCATGACTAAGGGAGGCCCTTGAAGAGGCCTTGTCACGACCTCCACGATGTCTTGGCTGCAGATACCTCCGATTCCGGCAGGTGGCAAGCTCCACAATTGCTTGCGAACAGGCCGGCATATTTGACGCGCTGAAGCAGTTTGGAGCTCAGGGCTTCCAGCCAATAAGAGGGCGACTTTGTTGGAAGAGCTTCTGTTGGCTTCAGCCTTCCGCCCAAGCTTCGTAACAGCTGTAGCCTGCCTTGGCTTCACAACCGCACTTCAACACCGAACTTCCATATCTCCTTCAGCAACATCTTGCAGCCGCGCCATTGACTTTGCGACCTGGTATACCGACGCATATCTTCCTACGACTGGCGCGTACATCCCCCATTTACCTCCCATACAGCCTGCACAATGTCAGGCTACGACAGAGCTCTTTCAGGTAAGCCTACGCTCCCAGATTGTTATGAAGCTATCACCAACTAAACATGCATTCTAGTCTTCAGGTATGCTTCTCGCCGATTCGCAACGCCAGACGTCAGATCTAACAAACACATAGTCCTGATGGACACGTCTTCCAAGTCGAATACGCCGGAGAAGCTGTCAAACGAGGTGCGCTTTCGTCGCAGCAGTTCACAGGAAGGAAGCCCAAGCTGACGACTTCTACCAGGAACGTGTGCCGTCGGAGTCAAGGGCCAGGACATCGTCGTGCTAGGGTGCGAGAAGCGGTCAGCCATGAAGCTGCAAGACACGAGAATAACGCCGTCCAAGATCGGCCTCATCGACACCCACGTCTGCCTCGCCTTCGCCGGCCTGAACGCCGACGCCCGCATCCTGCTCGACAAGGCCCGGACGGAGGCCCAGTCGCACCGCCTCACCGTCGAAGACCCGGCCACGATCGAATACGTGACCAAGTACGTCGCCGGCGTGCAGCAGCGGTACACCCAGAGCGGCGGTGTCCGGCCCTTCGGCATCAGCACGCTCATCGTCGGCTTCGACAAGGGGAGCAAGGTGCCCCGGCTGTATCAGACGGAGCCCTCCGGTATCTACTCGGCGTGGTACGGTACTCCACACGTCCGACGAGGATAGCAACAGTTACTGACAAACGGGATAGGAAGGCGAACGCCATCGGCCGGTCGAGCAAGACGGTCCGCGAGTTCCTCGAGCGCAACTACAAGGAGGACATGGACCGGGAGGCTACCATCCGGCTGGCGATCAAGTCTCTCCTCGAAGTGGTGCAGACGGGCGCCAAGAACATCGAGATCGCCATCATGGCTCCCGGAAAGGCCATCGAGATGCTGCCGGTGGAGGACATCGAGAACTATGTCAAGAACATCGAGCAGGAGAAGCAGGAGGAGGCCGCGAAGAAGAAGACTGGCGGCCGGGGTGCTGTCGCCGGGGGTAGCAGCACGACGCTACCGACGCGCAGCCAGGACGAGCCGGGCGATCATTAGCTGACAGTGAGTGGTGTTACGGCGTGGTTTGCATCCTTATCTGGAACGAGATAGAGCGGCCAAGCGAGCCGCGTGTATAGTATTTAGGCGTATGCATGCATTTCTCTGTCCGCATTTCTCAGTCCAAGTCACACAGGCCCTGTCGGCGTTGGATATGGACGCTGTTCGAATTCGTGTGGCGCGGCCTTGTAGTGGAGGCTGAATCAATTGCAGTTGACACCATGACGTGGCGATGATTGGCATAGTGTGTGTCTACGTCCCTGTTGAAATGATCGAGACTGTATTGCCTACCGCAAGGTAGAGTTATAGACACATATGTAACGAAGAACGCCGATCTATATCATCGGACAAGGTCACCGGCGCCGAGGTACGAGACGTTCTCAAGCCCCTAATCATGCAGCATGAGCACTAAAGCTTGTGAATTTTCTTTCTATGTTGATCCAGTTCCTTTGGAAATCCTGACACCAGGTTGGACAAAATTCGTCCAAAAGCACACCCTCCCTTCCGTTTTCCAACAGTGCTCCTGATCCCTCCTACATCCGACAAAACAAGATCGCTGTCACCCAGACAACGAACAGAGAGGAGGCAGGCCAACGACCTCTCCAACGCCGTACGCCAATGCTGTACACATCTAAGACATGCCTCGTCTAGCTGATCCCCTTCACCACGGCCTAAACCCCGGCGGCAGGAGGGGATACTCCTTCCCATCAATCGTTTCAGTCCCGTACCCTAGATCCGCAGATCCGATGCTCACCTCGGCCCCAGCACCGGGCATCATCATCTCGCCCCTCTCCTCGATCCCTCCGGCAGCAGCACCTTCGCCCATGTCCCACCTCTTCCAGTGACTCCCGCAGGAGCCGGGGACGTACTTGGCGGCGTCCATGGAGAGCGTCATCTTGACTTCCGGGCAGTACTCCCAGATGTGCTTCCTCAGCGCGGGCGTGCCCCAGATGGCGCCGTGCAGCGTCACGCCGCTGCCGCCCGTGTGGTACCCCATGGGCTCGTAGAAGCCGTCCCGCCACGCGTCGATCTCCTTGATGTACTCGCCGTGCTCGGCCGCCTCGAGCGACGAGTTATACACCTTCTTGCCGCCGTTGTACTGCGCTCCCTGCGCCTGCGCCTGCGGCGCGGGGGCGCCCGGTTTCGCGGCGCCCTTGCCGTCCACGTGCGTGCCTTCTCCGGAGTGCATCTCGCCCGAGAAGGTGGAGGAGACGGTGCCGTTGGCCAGCTTGGAGCCGGGCCTGTGGCCCAGCCGCTCGGTGAGCCAGACGTCCTCTGGTTCCGAATCGGGTACCCGCTGCTGGTTGCGGAGCACGTCGATGATGGCGCTCACCCTCCTCAGCGAGAGCCCGCCGTTGCCGCCGAACCGGCCCTGCGGGTTCCACGGCGCGCCGACCCAGTCGAACTCGAGGTAGTCGTTGAGCGTCTGCCGGCTGTTGGCGCAGAGGATGCTGTCCGTCTGGAACACCAGCAGCCACTCGGCGGGCTGCAGCACGACCTCGTACAGCCACAGGTTCGTCAGGAACCGGCTGATCTCCTCCTGGGAGCCGGTGCTCATGTTGGCGGGGATGTAGGTGAGGTCCAGCTTGCCGGCGGCCACGTGCTCGCGGATGGCCATGCTCTTGTTGAGGTACTCCACGCTGTCGACCGATCCCATGAAGCGGAAGCGCCAGTCCGGGGGGACGACGGAGATGAAGTGCAGCATCAGTGGGGCCAGGATCGGGTTGATGCGGTTCTCGATGAGGAGAGCCACCTTCGACTCGTTGAACTTGGAGGCCTGCTTTTCGTAGTGGTACTCTAGGGAGACTTTCGGCAGGGTGTAGTCTAGGTTTTGGAGGGTTGGTAGTGATAGGTAGATTGCGAGGGATCTGTAGGCGCAAGTCAGTCGTCAAGTTGTCTGTGTGGTCGTGAATCGGGGAGAGGGAAGCCTACAGGAAGATGAGGAAGGCGCCGGCGGCGCGCATGCGCCTGGTTGTCCTCCCCCATGCGGCCAGGACGAGGCCCTTGAAGCCATCCCACAGATCGTTCATGGTGATTTCATCTAGCACATTGCTGTGGCTAGTAAGATGCTTCAGAACGCTCATGGCGTTGGCGAGAAAGAATCATGAATCCTCGGCTTGTCAGCCGGAATGGGTACGAACTTCGTGTCGGACAGGGATGTGGTGCGGATGTCTCCTTGGAAGGATTCGTGCCTTGTGGGTAGCGTTTCTTTCCAAGCACCGGCCTTTTGGTTCATGGACTCGAACGATCCACAGATTGCAGCACAGATTATCCAGGGGTCCTGTCCTCTGACGGCCTTGCCGTTGGGTGACGCAAGCGCGCCCCTCTGGAAACGTCTGATGTACCACGGACTCGAGAGGCGACCCGAAGGTGGGATGTTTTGCTGACGGTGGTATTTGCCCTCGGGGTATCGCAGAGTCAACTGCTCATCCTCATGGTTCCGCGCCACGTCTCTCAGGAATAGCCACACTTGACACAAATACAAATATGTAGAACGCAGACGTGATTGCGCCGGAATAAAATGTGGTTGGGAATGAGGACCTATCGGTCCAGGAGAAGGGAGACAGGGATGCGCTTGAAAGGGAGTCCCTTGGCTTCCGGTGGGCTGGGGCACGCCAATGCAGTCTTCGACATAGTGCCAGCTGAAGGGTACCTTGGAGGTACTTTAGGGGGCTGGTGCGAAAGCAAGCCGTGCCGTGATTTTAGGATCACCTGCCACCTTGTCGATCGCATCGCACAGGAAACGAAACATATCATACCACAGTACGTGCAGATTCCAGATGTCTACACTGCGGCACAGCATGCCGCCAATTGAAACGTCGGATGCTGCTCGAGGGCCCGAGGCGCAATCATGAACTCTCAAAGGGCGATCCCCGGTTCCTGGGTGGTGACTCCAAATTTAGGACCCCTGCGGTCCTGACTCCTGCACGGACGATACACGTGGAGGGCAAATGACGGCAAAAAGGTAATGCTGCTTGTGGAATACGAAGCCAGGGAGTTCCGATGGTAGCCAAGACTATTATAATCAGATGCGCCGTACAGGAGAGCAAATGTGGTCTCTTCGAAAGACAGACCACCACAGATGGGCAAAGGCGCTCAAGCATTTGCCCAGAGTGGAATGGACAGGACGCGAACGCCTGTCACCAAAGCTTAACGAGACGTGAGTTTCCACGTTCTCGAACGAGTCGCGCAGCGAAAAAGATCAATCGAAGGATGAGTGGAATGCGACAAAGGGTGAGTTTCGTGGTTCCAATGGGCAATCGAGCAAGTACCTGCATTGTACCTCTGATAACCCCACACTCCCCTGCTTGTCCAGAATCGGAGCAGCCACCAGAAATCCATTGCCAGCCGCAATCTTGTTCGTCATCCCGACGCCAAATGCTCCTTCGCTGAAGCCTCCCTTTCCCTTTTGAACTATGCATCCCTGGACCCCTTCGGACGGCAATACCTCCTAGTCTAGTTTGTGTCTTGCGACACGTTAGCACATCTTTCTGGGCAGAAGGTAGCCTCCTCGTCAAACTGTCGACCTGGGCAGCGACGTCCAGCATCACTCTCGTTCGACCTGGTGGAGTGACATGATCCTGTTTCACTGTGCCATATTGCCCGTATCACCACCATGTCTCTGTAAAGAGACTCTCGGATTCTACACTCGTTCTTGGACCTCTTCCCAATCCTACCCCGGGGACAGCGGCAAAGCCCCGCGACCCTAGATTTCATCTGTCTAACCTCCCCGACCGGTGACGACGCTGTCGAGAAAAGCCCACCATGACAAGCCCACATTCTGCCCATTCGCCGGGCATCTTCGCCATAACGAAGTTGAGGCTCTTTCTCGTCGTGTCTCTGGCATTCACGTAAGCCCGCTCAAGATACCTCGTTTCACCCCCTATGACCCTCCTGACTTAGAGACGCAGATGGTGGCTAGCATCAAACCTACCACACTACAAGCCGATGATCAAGGCCGAGATCAAGTCGAGGATAGAGGAAGCACGTCAAAAGATCCCAAAGATAAAGGTCGACTGGGCACAAGAACCCAGTACGGACCCGCGCGATGCCTACAACGCCTCCAAGGTGGCCCTCCTAATCGAGCCACGACCACTACCACACCTAGTACCACAGATCCTCCACATGATCTCCGTGGTGCCCCCCGACTGGCGCTTCCTCTTTATCGGGTCGAACCTGAGCGTCGTGAGCGTTGGAAGGGCCTATGCGACCAAACACCAGCAGGTCATAGGGAAGCTCGACCTCATGGTGCTGCCGGAACCGTGGGAAATCGAAACGAAGGAGAGCGTCTTCCGACTGCTGACCGACATGCGGTTTTACGACGAGTTCTTGCCGGGAGTCGAGTGGATCCTCAATTACGAGTCGGACAGCATCTTGTGCGCCAACTCGGAGGAGAGCCTGAACGACTGGCTGGACTGGCATTGGGCCGGCGCCCCGAGGACGCCGGACGACAGGTTCTCCGGCAACGGCGGGCTCTCGCTGCGCCGCGTGTCCGCCATCAAGAGAGTGCTGGGTTTCCAGGCCCGGTACAACAACACCGAGCCCGAGGACGAGTGGTTCGGTAAGCGCATGTACATCCTCCCCGGAGCCAAGGTGGCCTCGGGCAGCGACGGTATGCTGGCGGTCGAGGACGTCTACATGGAGAACCCCATGGGGTTCCACGTGCGCAACGGTGGGCAGCAGCTCGCCGACGCTGTATGGAAGAACCAGAAGCAGCGACAGGACATATTCCAATACTGCCCCGAGCTCAGCTTGGTCATGGACATGAAGCTGGAGAGGGAGCGTTGTCCGGGTGACAACAAGGAGGGCGAGATCCACCCTACGGAGGAAGAGAAGGCGGCCGAGGCCGCGAAGAAGGCTGCCGAGGCGGCAAAGGCTGCCGAGGAGCGGAAGAAGAAGGCAGAAGAGGAGGCCAGGAAGAAGGCAGAGGAGGAGGCCAAGACGGCTATCGTCAACGGCACCGTCCCGGGTGCAACGCATACGACTCCGTTAGCACATCCGGCCGCGGGCAGCGCTGCGGATGCAGAGGAGACATTGTTTGTGGCGACGGCACCACATCCAGAAACCGAAGAGGAACAAGAAGCAGAAGAGGAGGAGGTAACAGAGGAGGAGAGCGAGGCCTGATCGAACCTATCGAGTGGATCAGTCAAGAAAAAGCGACCAAGGGATATTGGAGAGGAAGATGTCCTGCTATGACACGTTACCACCGACAGGCTCTGTACACCACCTTATGTTCCCTTTTGTGTGGTTGGTTCTGGTTTGGGTTTGGGCGTGTCCGGCGAGCACGTGGAGTTTCGGTACATCGGCAAGGAGCATCTTTATATTAGCTGCAGTGCGTGGCAACATGCACAATCTAGAGAGGCTTGATGACGACGATGACGATACTGAGTCTTAATTCGGTCTTCCTCCACAAGGGTACGGACGTGACAAGAGAGCAGGCGCGATGCGACGAGCAGATCTTGGGTCGAGGACGCAAGCAGCAACAGTCCTGCGGATTCATTGGCACCACCGTTGGATTGCTCGAAGATGGTCTCGCTGCGCCCGGCCAGAGCTTGCCGACGAGACGAGGCGATGCAACGTGATGACGAGGATCGGGCGCTTGAAATAGGCGCCGAAAGGATCCGGGATGAGCATACGGACTCTCCTTTCTGCACGATTCAAGACGGGCTGCTAGTCATTGCGTCAGTTGTGGTGCGTCGAGTTCCTCTTGTTTCAGGCGCAGCTGACGAGATATATGGGTGTTGGCGCCTTGTTCCGACCCTCACGAACACAACGGATTTGGCGTCAAGAGCTTGGGGTATCTAGAAGCCAACTTACACAAACCCATATGCAAGATCTTCCGTCCGAAAAGCACCCTTCTTTGGCGGCTTCAAGCGAACCCATCACCTCATCAAGCCTTACGTATGCGCGAGGCCAGGGTCGATATTGGCCTCAATATATTTTGCACTCATATGTTGCATGCACTCCGCATTCTACCGTGTTTTATTTCCTTTTACTCCTTGGTCTGCGTCCGCTCCGTTCCCCTTTTGCATATCAGCCGGAAAAGGTCGACTGATTTCTCGAGCCCAACCAGACGTTACGTCAATTGTTCAATGGTCAATCCCGTTGCTCCTAGATGTGTGCCCAAGAACAGGTGTCCGTTCTGCTCGCGTTACCAACGGAAGCATGTCGTGAAAAAATTCAAGCTTGCCATCTAGTCTAAGCGTTAACCATGGAGGCCGGGCCTGTAAACGGCGCACGGCTTCTCTACGACCACTGGACTCCAAGCCGCAGGATCTGCCGCTCGGAAGGGAGAGCACCCACCCACCTTCCGTGCGGCTGATGGATCATGGCCCTTGTGGTGATCCTTGGCACTTGGAGAATCGTCTTCCGTTCGCGACAGCGACCCTGAGACCTTGCCACGCAAGCAATATACTCGCGTCCCCTTTACCTTGCGCTGATTGTATGTCCTAACCCACCACCCTCCAGCCCAGTGGTTGAGGTAGTTGGAACGTCCAGCTTTTGGCGAAATTGGCGGTCTTAGTTGCGTGGGTTATTGACTCCATTCCCATCTACAACGGTGGCACTGGCTCAGCCGGACATAGTCCTCTCAAGGTTCTGAACTGGTCTTCCGGCTGCACACATGCATTCGCATTCTCTTCAGCATATCCCCAGTTATACGTCCACATAGTCCCAGCTCGATCTTCAATTTGCCATCATGTTCGGCACTCAAAGCCGAGCTCATCGCTGATCCTTGGACAGGACCGAGCCGCATGAATATTGCTGCTCGTTTCTTCACTATATCTCCTGCAGCACTCACCAGCAAGACAGCCAGCCTACATCGACCACCATGTGCGAATGCCACTCAGTATCCTCGAAGAGTGCTCGCAAATAATACGGGAAAATCGGCCATGCCAAGTGTGCCGGATCCGAACATATCTGGGAAAGATACAAGGCACAGGTACCCAGGAGCTCTTTAGCCTGGGATGAAAACATACAGTATCATCCCCGTGCTTCTCCCGTAAAGGGAAGATCACGTCCTGGTACTTTCTGCCACTGCTGTTCCTGAAAATTCTGTTCAACGAGGCAACGGTGTCATCAGACCTCCGTCGAATGGAACCTCCGTCTGCATGCCACCCATCCCCGGACTATGGGCAAAGCCTGGATTCAACGTCGTCCTGCCGCGCCCACAATATGGCATAGCATGTCTTGGCAGGTTTCCCGACCAGGTGGTATCGCAGATCATATATCTTCCGACCTACCCTGCTTCTCTTGTTTCTATGTTTCTCTGGGGCCCTAGCACCCCATCTCGTTGCCCTCATCCATCCCGAACCCGGAGTATAAGGACCCCTATGTCTCTCTTTTAGGAGACCCTTCCAATCCCCTCGTTAAACTGCCAAGCCCTCTTCCGTAGTCTTTTACCCAATAGCCTATAATTGGGCCACGCGGTCACTCACCTACCATACCATTGTACCGGTTGCGTGTGTGCATATGCCCACATATATACAATCATCTTCCCACAAGCCCTCAGATTCGCCCAGAGCTACTATATATGTGTTAATCCAGCATGAAGTGGTCTTCAGCCCTGTTCGCCGCCTCGTGTGGGCTAGTTGCTGCTCATGGCGACCTACCAATACCTAGGATTGTGGGAGGCAGAAAGTTCTTGTCTGACCTGAAGGCTCGCCATATACCAGACCTACCAAGGCCACAGCCATTTCAACATGCCCATGCCGGGAAGCGATCGAAGCCCGAAAAGCGCCAGTCAAACACGAGCGGTCAGTGTGGGAAGGGCTATGGGAGCTGCGCCGTTGGCTATTGCTGCTCGTCGGAGGGGTATGCCGCACCTTATACAGTGTCCCGAGACGGAAAAGCCTAACATCCGAGCAGATGGTGTGGAAAGGGATCGGATTACTGTACCTCTCCCGACTGCCAGATCAACTATGGGCCATATTGCGATGGGGTACGCTCCATGCCACAGCTGACGTGCATGGCATTGGAGGTTTGCTGACCATTATGTGCGCTCAGAACAGGAAGCCTTCCGGTGTCGACACATCCTCCGTGCCGCGGCCGAAGCTTGGCAATGTTCTTATTGCGGGTGCTGGTATCTACGACTGCGTCAACGCCGGTGAAATAGCTATCACATTCGATGACGGTCCATATCTCTACACGAACGACCTGCTCGACAAGTTTAAGGTTTGTGACGGGGGCAGGTCAGCAACTACAGATCTACGTGCTGATGACCGTATGTAGAGTTATGGCGCTAAAGCCACCTTCTTCATCACGGGGAACAACATCGGAAAGGGGATGATCAACGACCCTTCAACTCCCTACCCAGCCATCATTAAGGTCCGTACTCCTATGATGGTCACAAGCGTCCAAGCCAGAGACTCACGCGTCACAGCGGATGCATGCCGAAGGTCACCAAATTGCCAGCCACACCTGGTCGCACGAAAACGCAAGTGCCTTGACCAACAACCAATTCACAAACCAGATGATATGGAACGAAATCGCCTTCAACTCCATCTTGGGTTTCTTCCCGACCTACATGAGGTCCGCTCCCACCCCCAATCTATCCCCTGTGCTGCCGTTCAGCCCTCCTCCCTCCTAACACTAGCGTCCCAGACCACCTTACTCCATCTGCGCGAAGAACTGCCAAAACATCCTCTCCGTCCTCGGCTACCACGCCATCTACTTCGACCTCGACACGCAGGGCTACCTGATGGACGACCCGAAGCTGATCCAGACCTCGAAGAACATATGGGACAAGGCCATCAACGCTGCCAACGTCAAGACGGACAGCTTCCTTGAGATCGAGCACGACATCCACTACCAAACTGTGTACAACCTGACGGATTACATGCTCGCTTCACTCTTCAAGCACGGCTATAAGAGCGTGACTGTCGGCCAATGCCTTGGAGATCCGGAGGCGAATTGGTACCGTGCTGGACCTGGTGGGTTAGTTTCGTCCTTTTTTGCGATTTCTTGATTGTTTTTTTTTTTTCGTGGTTCGAGGGCACCGTGTGATGTCGATAGCCTGGGTCATGGAGTATCGTGGGTTGCGGCACAGCAGATGTGTTTTCGGTACTACGCGCTAGCATGGCGGGAGGTTGGAGAACAACGACGACATCACACAACCTCATATCAGCAGCGGTGGCTCACGGCGCGAACATGACGCCTATCGGAGAAAGGCTTCAAGTGCCGGCACTCTCCATTCAAAGACTCGCAAACTCAAGGAGCCACAACAAGAGTCCAGCAGCCGCCACACGAACCCGGCTTGTGCACCATCGATTCTCCCCTCCGACCTCGTGGTCACCATTTTTTGCTTCCTGCTCTATTTCTCATCTCAAACACTTTCGAACCCAAGATCAAGACATAATACTGACATCCCCCAGGCGGAAGTAGCACCTCCGCCCCGAGCCCAACCGCAATTCCGACGTCCGCGCCTCCCACGACCATTGTCCCGACTCCGACGACCACCCGGACACCGACCCCGACGGCCACGACTCCTTCCGCCGGCTCCCCGATCACGACAGACGGGCAGTGCGGCCAGGCCAACGGCGCGACGTGCGAGGGCGCCTCGTTCGGCAAGTGTTGCTCCGTGTCGAACACGTGCGTGGACAGCACGCTGCTGTGCCTGGCTATCTTGGGGTGTCAGAGTGATTACGGGGCTTGTCTCTGATGTGAGATTGGTACGAAGCGATAGGAAAAGTGCTTAGTGTATAGTTTCAGACCGAACCATGTAGACTGCATATGACTCGCATTGCATACTCGAATCTTTGGAACCTGCTACGTTGAGAAGGCCTCAACACCTTGGAAGTTGGTGTCATGATCTGCGTACCTTGCATGGGACATCACACGGGCCAGTGGGCCGCAATGTCGCTGGGTTTGATCTCCTTGCGTACCTTTCCCATCCGGTCTTAGAGGACCTTACGAGCGCCTCATCTCCTCGTCACTTCACGTTCCTGAACATATTTTACATTGACTCCTTGACCCATTATCTTATGCTTCCAGAATGCGACGAAAATGCACCGAGTAGGAATCACCAAAATATACAAAACACCACTGCAACACTACTGCAACTTCTCCACCCCCCTTATCTTAGGCTCCCAGTTCTCATCCTCGTCGAGATGTCCGAGCGGCTGCGTCCCGGGATACGGAGCCGCGTACTCCTTCTCGTCAAGGACATCCAGCTTTTCATCGTCAACCTCCACGAAACGCGCCGGGCGCGTCTCATCCCTGCCCTTGATCAGCGCCCTCAGAACCGGTATCGACGCCGCCATGATAGCGGTAGCCGGCTCCGCGGTGCCAAAGATGAAGAGGTCCACCGTCGTCGTGTTGTCGTTGCCGATGGTGTACAGCGTCCTAATCTTAAGAAAGGCCATGATGCCGGCGCTGATTGTAGTGTTGTTAGTTTATAGCAATAAGGTGGGATGGGGCTTGCAAGATAGACCCCTTACAAAACACCCATGCTCATAGCCAGGAGCGCACCGATCTTCTCCCGCTTGTTGATAGCGACAGTCCAGACGATCTTCCACGGTAGTATAGCAAGCGTAATGTCCATCGCCCCCGAAAAAGCTGGTCACACATCACATCAGCACACCCCGCCATCGTCAACCGGATGTGTTACTCACCAGCAACAGCCGTGTTAACATCCTGCACGACCTCACTGCTCCAACACGACCCCTCCAGGTACCAATCCCACGCCTTCGCGACAGGCCAGCACTGGATCCACTGGATCAGCCCGTTGACGCCGAAGACGACGTTGGTCGACACGATGACGACCCACACCGCCGCCCTGATCCGGCCCGTCGAGATGCGCAACAGCGACAGCCCGAAGGCGACCTTGCTCCACGCCGTGGCTAGGATGGACCCGAAGCCGGCCGCGATGGAGAGGAGGGACACACGGGACTTCTGGGCCTCGGTCATGGCGCTGTAGTGTAACCCCAGGCCGTGGTGGACGCCTGCTGTCTGGAGGGCGATGGAGATGAGGAGGGAGAGCTGCGTCAAGACCATCGGAGTCAGGATGGGTGTTGCGGGGTTGGGACGGGAGACTGGGGCTGCTTACCCATGCGGCTATGAGGAAGGAATCATCCCACCAGAGCGGTCGCCGTCGCCACAGTTTGGAGTATAGACGTAGGCCCAGGAAGAGGCCGGACAGACCGGCCAGAGCCCATATTACGCGGAGCAGATAGGGACCTACATCTTCTGGCCCTTGGTTGCAGGTGTTCTTGCCGTCGAGGTCGTAGCAAGTCGTGCCGTCCATCCTACGTACGTTACAAGGAAAAGACTGAAAAGACGGGACGAAAGCAAGGACCATTACAGGCAGGGTGCCCCCTGGTAATATAGGTGCTCACCATTCTGGCTTTCAAGCTTGATTACGGGCCAGGTAGGCCACGTGGATCAGGGAAAGGCGTCAGTTGATAGCTTGTCGATCAGACGCCGTCTCATCCCCCGCATGTCGTTATGCGTCGGGGTCGAGACACCCACGACCTGGCAGCGAGTTCCGAAATGATCACTGCAGGCACTGTCGCAACTAGAAAGCGGGTACGTAGCCCTTGCGCCTGGGCTGGGGTTACGGAACCATGGTAGTCCTAGCCGAGAGGTCTGGGGACCGTCTGTGCCCATTGCCCCTGGGGAGACGGGATGCAACTGGCCCGGTCAGCGTATTCTATGGTGCAGTCAGTTCGGGACTGGATACAGCCATTGGCAGCTTATCATGAGGCAATGGCTTATTGCTCTCGGGAAATTGATTATGCCAAATGATAACTTGAGATAATGCTGGTGCTAGCGAGGTCTTGAGAGAAGAGAATGGGGCCGTCGAAGTAGACCATGCGACAATGTCTGATCGGCTCGCTTATCGGACGCTAGTGGTAGCGTAACGCACCCCTGGCTAAAGTAACCTTATTCGTACTTGAGCTTCAACATCCCCACTCCCGACATCTTTGTCTACCTACATAGTATACCCTGTTCGGACTATGTAAACCTTCCTCCTTCTACCAGACGCTAGAAGCAGACTGTGGAGATGAGATCAAAGGACGATATTAACCACATAGGCTGTGAAATGAATAGGCGGGGACACTCTGGAGACTGGACGACGGAGGGACACGGCTACTGAACACAAAGCCAACAAGCACTGCGCTGGTAGGCATGATGCTACACCCCAGTTACGAGACTGTAGCCGAGGGCATCAATATATGCCACTCAATGTCAAAACCCTCACTTTGAGAGGCTTTTGCCTCGTTAACAGAGATTTTTCTCAAGTTCCAAGGATGCTGTTGGGGGGACTGGTGCTGCATGTGTATGCCGTGCCTGTTGTGGGCATCGTCTCTTATTGAGCTGTCGAAATCACTACCGGCCAGTCACATGTCTTGATTTCAACTAGGTCTTCTCTCTTTGTATCCGGGCTTTCATGAGATCATACAAAACAATCGATCACTCTGTATAGATGTGACGTGGTATGTTTTGTCGGCAGTCCAGTTTGATAAGATGGGCTATGTGATTGTGAGACAGTCCATCCGTGCATCGTAGAGATCATCGCAGAGCCAGTGTCTCTTGAAGGAACCTCGTGAAAGAGGGCACTCTGTCTCTTACTATGGATTGGCCATGTAGTAGACACAAACGAGTTGAAGGAACTTTTGTGCCTTGTCTCATCTCGCTCTTGGGCAAGACCGTGTGCTTTACCCGTGATCAGGCCTGAAATTGGCCTGTCTATGATGTCCATTCTGTTACCCCTTATCAATGTCAGCCAAGTACTCGTCACACATGAAGTCAGGTGTAAGAACTAAGGACATATTCTCCTTGAGCAAATACCAGGTCTTTCTGCATCCTTCTGGGGTACCCTTAAGCTCTAAGTCTAGTCCCCCTTGATCTCGTTGCCGTCCTCAAGATGACGAGGGCTCTGGGTTTGCATCTTATACTGTCTTCCCTCGTCTATTGCAATTCTTGTTCCAAACTCATAGGGCCCTCTTGTAATATGTTCGGATAAGACACACGCGTGGTTGTCGACTGCTGCCGACTGTCAGGACTGCTGGCCTGACTATCTTTCCAGGCCACCGCACACCTAAGATGTCGCTCCGAGCAAATCAACCTCTTAGAAGCCAGAAAGTCTTGCTCAAACACAGTCTCCGTATTTCTGACCCCTCGTGGGTCTCGATGCCTTCAGTACTTTTGTTTATCTTCCCAAGTTTCTTGCCCTTCTTCTGATTTTGTCCCACAACCACTTGAATCTTCCCTCCACACCTACTCCTCGTCAGTTCTTCCACTGCCCACGTCTCAGAGTCTCTCCATACCTCAGCTTCACAGCTTGACCACCTATCCTTCTTGATCTTCTTCTCTGTCATCTCTGGAGATATAACATCATCCTCTTCTTGAGCTTGAGGCGCTCGTTGGCCTCTTGAGACCTGTGCTTCAAGTGCGCAGTGTTCTGTTGCCACCACTGCATCAGAGAAACGTATCCTTGTTTCGGGACAGCCACAGCTTTGAGATCAAACCAGTCTTCTTGCAAAAATGGAGCAGAGATAACCTTCCAGTTCATCCTTTGGCCAAGCTCATCAGAGCAACTCGTCCGCCGAAGAGCCAGCAACTTCTCGACTAAAGGGAGGTTAGCAATTTACCCATACGAGGAAGAGATACTATCTCCTGTGCCTCAATCTTAAAGCAGCCGTCACCTTTAACGCCTCCCCTGCAGGCTTGCCGATAAGCAAGCCATCCAACGACCATAAACCAAACGACAGTGAGCGTTTCACTGTGTTGACGAACATTTCAACCGAAGTATCAACCAGAACTCTACCCTGAAGACGCTGCCTTCTCAGTCTTCACCATGGATCGTGGAGCAGCTCTGCTGGAGTTCCTCCGGACGGTACCTGCCACAAATCAGCTTCTAAGCGACGAAGAGATGGAGTACCTCTTCCCTAACGTGATCTCTCCCCTGGGGTGGCCCACTCTTGAGTTGCCTACCCGCGCTCGACGGTCAAGAGAAGAGTTCGCGATGTCCCGTCGAATTGTCCCTTTGGATGTCAGCGACATATCCAGCTTCTTGCAGCGTCACTCGTCCTCCAGACTGCGACTCTACCAGGCAATCATCTCCCTGGTCGACCTTTACCCCTGGCTCTTGCGAGACTTCGACCCTGCTACCCGGCACTTCTTCGTCCTTATGAAAGCCACTCGCTTCCTGGCCGACATGTTCCCGTTTCATCGCAAGATCTTCGAGGACCTGAGGATCTCCGAGTGGGAGATGGCATTCCAGAGCCTCTGGTTCGTGGCCAGGCTGCACTGGGGCTCTAAGTTTCTATCGTGGATCGCCAGAGAGGCGTTCAGCGACGAACCCAAGCAGATGACAGTGAAGGTGAGTGAACGGCACATGACTATCCCCTTTCTTATACCCTACCCAAGGAGTGTGGGCTTTGGTAGACTGGTCGAACGCCTTCGGCGAAACTTGGTTCCCTTATCAAGCGCTTGTTGACTTTACCCCTTATCAACTTTTCGCACCTACGCCTGACCTCACTCACATTCCTTCACGCTCATTGGTTCCAGGGCAGGAAGCTTTCTCTTTCTTCTGAAAGCCTCTACCCCGCGAAACAGTTTCTTCTCGCGTCGCTCATCGTGTTCAAGAGTTCAAGACTTCTCTCCATCTGTTTCACACTTCTTCCTTTCCTAACCATCCTCATCACACTTCGTCACCTCCCAGCTTTAACCTTCTTTGAAGCAACCTCACATCTGCTCCCACAGTCTTACTGACAACGCTACCAAGAACTATCACAATCTGCGGATCAACCCGCCGTACATCGAATCCCACTTCGTTTCGTTTGCTCCGGCGGTCAAGCCCACCTTCTCCATCCTAGTCATCCGCAATATCTTTCACGTCGACATCCCCATCCGGGTCCTCGAACCTCCCAGCAACTTTGGCTGGTACCAGTACTACCTCAGTCCAGACCTCGAGCTCGACACCATGGAACCCGGCTACCTCACACCCGCCACCAACCCCGGCGCCCCCAAGCCCTACCAGACGAAGAACTGGTTCTACCAGGGCGGCGCGGTCGTCGACCCAACCGAAGGCTGGAAGCACTACAACCGGCCCCAGCCCGCCGAGTCCCTCGACGTGAAGCCTGACTACAGCAACGCCTCCGAGGCCGACGAGGAGCAGTACCACGCCCTCCTCGAGTTCTACGCCGACCCGGAGGCCGCCCTCATGCGCCGCCTCAAGGAGAAGCTGGGCCACCTGAGCAAGAAGCAGCGCGCCGACATCTTCAAGACGTACGTCGAGCGCCAGCGCGACGAGATCGAGCGTGACGCCCTGCGCGAGCTGAACGGCGAAAATGCCCGCGACGCCGCCAGCATGTGGGAGGTCGACGAGCAGGCCGAGGACGAGGCCGACGCCGCCGTGCCGGACTGCGACTACGGCTTCGTCCCCGCCCACCCGGTCCTGTCGGAGGCCGAGTGCTGGCAGGAGTACTGGGAGCTCTTCTACTCTCTCACCATCGCGCAGCGCAACAAGTACGTCGAGGCCGTCGTCTGGTACGGCTTCGAGCTGGCCCACCACGCGCAGTGGTACGCCACCATCCAGGAGCGCGTCCGCCTCGTCGAGCGCGGCGAGGCCCCGCCGCCGGACCCCAGCGCCGCCCAGTTCTTCCCGCCCAACCCGGCCCGGGCCGTCGGGCTCGGCGACGAGAAGCCGCACGTCGGGATCGCGTTCGCGGTGCTGCCCTTCGGCAACCACTTCATGTCGACGATGCACCTGGCCACCATGGTCATCAGCACGGCCAAGGAGATGGTGAAGATCATGGCGAAGGAGGGGCTGGAGCAGGCCGAGATGGCGGACGCCGGGGTCGACCTGCCGGCCGACACGGAGCAGATCCTGGCCGACATGCACGAGTCGATGGGCTTGATGGAGGAGCTGGTCGGGGTCCTCAAGGCCGCGGAGAAGCTGGCGTGCGAGTCGCTCTCGCGGGCCTGCAAGGCCGGGATCTTCGACGTCGACACGGACGAGCTGACGGACTACGAGGAGATGAGCGAGGTGGAGGAGTGGTTCCCTCCCGAGAAGGAGGAGAAGGAGGAGGACAAGAAGAAGGGCGAGGGGAAGAAGAAGAAGAAGAACAAGAAGTCCAAGGGCAAGAAGAAGGCTCGGGCCGCCGAGACCGATGACGCCGCCGCCGACGACCCCTCTCCGCCGACGACCCCCTTCTTCGACTACGCCTCGCTCCTCGCGGAGGAGGTGGCCCAGGACCAGGAGGCCGGGTCCTCCAACGCCACCGCCGCCGCCGAGCATGACTTGACCGTGCCGGGCTACACCTTCGCCCGCGTCTCGGACGCGTACGCCACATCGGCGGCAGGCCTGGCCGGCCTGGCCGACCGCGACGCCACCGCCACCACCATCCGCACCGACGACAGCGAGCTCTGGGCCGGCCGGTGGGAGGAGGACGGCGACGACGACGAGGACGAGGAGGGCCGAGAGTACCGGCACCGCGGCAGTGCGGCGGTCCCGTTCGCCCGGGACGGGGTTACGGGGAGGGAGGGGGCGCTGAGCCGTGTTTAGGGGTTGGGGAGGGAGGGAAGAGCGGAGGAAGAGCATGTTTTTGTTTGAGTAATGGGAGGGAGGGGAGGGGAGGGTACATAAAAAATGGCAACGAGCATAAGGGAGCTTAGGGAGGATGATGAAGTTTTGTACGATAGATCATGAAATCAGAATGGCTATCGGCATCGATGCGGGAGAACAGTGACGAAACGTGACATTGATTTCTATACAGGGTTGAATGCGAAACTGCATAAGGCGCCTTCGCCATGCCACGGGTATTGTCCGTCGGCACTTTGCCTGTCTCTATTCAGTGAAGTGCCTTTACCAACGTAACAAGGACCTCGAACAAGGAGTCAAAAAGGAAATGAACTACACAGTACAGCCTGCATGGACAACAAGAGAGACTCATGACTGGAAGGAGGAAGAAGAAGGTTGAGAGTACCCGGGATCAGCAAACTGCTCCATGAGATCCTTGCTGAGATAGTAGGCATCTGCGTCGTCGTGAGCTGTGAACAGATCGGGCGACATGCCGGAGGATGGCAGCGGGTCCGACCGCAAGTCATCCGAATGTCCTGGCTGTGGGCCAGGTCCTTCGACCTGGTCTTGACGACCAGTTGGGGAGTTGGGCGTCTGTCCAGCGGTCTGATCTTGAGCGACCGAGGTCTCGGGAGGGTTCGGCTCTGAATACGGGTGCTTCGTCTGCTTAGTGGGGTCCCGTCCAGCAATGCTGTTGAGCTTCTTGTCGCTGCCGTACCCAGAGTCGGGAAGGGAGGTGGGTTGATGCCGAGTAGGCGTGGGACCAGTCCTACTGACCGTTCGCGGTGGGCGAGGAGTGCTCGAGGTGCCGCCATGGTAAGCTTCGTAGCGCTGGGGCGGGCTGTTGGACACATGGCGTATAGTAGACTTGTCCGAGCCGCTCATGCCCGAGGACGTTCGAGAGAAGGTCTGCTGGATGTCTTCCATCATTCCCTGGCGGTCAACATCGGTTGAATGCGAGTTCATCTGCCCGACCAGAGTCGCCGCGTCTGGAGCGTCCTGCTCCACGAAACCATTGGGGGGAAAGGTCAGCCGACCGGGCTGTCTCGGACCTGAGCCAGACACCAGGTCATTGTCGCCACCGTCGATCACCTCCAGGAGGTTCGGGGCCACTCGACGAGACAGATCTATGATGCCATTGGCCTGGTTGAGGACGACCCGCAGCACAGCCCTGAGTTCGCGGTTCTCACGGCGCAGCCTATCCACCTCCCCGTCCGCTTCGAGCTCCAAGGGTACACGAGGTCCCATCTCAACCGTGGTGGGTGATCGAGGAGGCGCATGAGAGTCGTCCTCGTCGTCCGAGCCACCAGCATATGCACTCTGGTTGTCTGCCGAAGCATTCGGTAGAGGCAGGGTGCGAGAGGCACTGGCAGCGGCTTGGCCCTGCGTGGGAGGATGGTTATCCGTAGCCAGCGGTGTGAATGAGTCATAAAGTATCTGCCACTTCTCTCTCTTGCCTCTCGAGACCTTGTCACACTCAGCTAAGAGGTGATTGTCAAAGGCATCGCGGCTGGTAAATACAACCCAGCAGCGCCGACATACGCCACGTTTGGCATGGGAGAGCTCCACAGGTTCGACATCGAATGAGTGAATGCAACGCTCCGAGACATAGAGACGATGAGGCGGCCTGCTGAGATGCCTCCTGCAAAAGTATTAGTGGCTTGCATAACTGGCCAGAGGTTCGGATAACACCTACACGAGAGTGGATATGTCTTTGTGTTCCGTCTCGCAGGACTGGTACAGGGGCCTTATCTCTCGATTGTAGACCTCCGGATACGCCGCAACGTAGATGTCGGGCATTTGATTGTCCCTGAAGTCCGACCTCGGAGAGGGTTTGAACTTCTTCTGTGGATGCTCATCCCCTCGTTCTGCGTCTTCCTTGCGTTTTGACGTCTTAGATACCTGATACGCGGGATCCGATATTGAAGAAGTGACGGCGGACTGCGTGACAGTGGCAGAGGACTTCCTGCTGTGGTTCGACGGGGGTGCAGAGCCAGCGGGTCTTTGTTGCAGAGCTAACGCAAAACGCGCACTCGGGAAAGACTGGGAAGTCGCAGACACGGCATGCTCATGCTTGATGGACGCATCCCCTGGTGTTTGTTCTGTACGTGCGGTGTGCGGGGTTAAGTTCAGGTTGTCCTCGGCAGTCCTCGACTGGGATAGCGAATCGACACCACCCAGGGAAGCAAGTCGAGGGTCGATGGGGAGATCATCCTCGGGGCCGTTAAATTTCTGGTGGAACGTCTGTAGAAAGGTTTCCCTTCTTCGAAGTCTGGTATCAGGTGAAGTCCACGGGATAACAACGTCTGAGCCTTGGCTGCAGCGGTCATCGGCATCCATGTATCCGCTATCGTCATGTTCGTCGCCAGAAGGGGTATCGTCATGCTCGTGGGGGAAGAGCACAAAGTCTTCCTGGGTCTGTCGAGGTGGCTGCTCGAGCGAGCCCGAACCTCGCCGGACGGATTGAGAAGGACATCTCGGCATGAAGGTCTTCAAGGAGGCCAGCTGGGGGCCGACGCGCCGTGTAACACGCCTCCCGTTAGACTTGCTCCGCACATAACTCCAGCCATGCGTCTTTTCCATGTGCTGCTTGCAATTGGACTCGCGCTTGGACTTGTATGAACAGTGTTGAAATAGACAGGGATAGGTGCGAGGAGCTGCCGAGTGCTTATCATTGTTATGACGTTCGAGCTCCTTGGCGGTGGGCCATCCCAAGGACCAATACTTGCAGCTCTGAAAAGCACACTTGAAGGGACGACTGTGGGACTTGGCATGCTTGTTGAGGTCACAAGCTCGATCAAAGTGCTTCTCGCAGTGTGGACAGCTGTGTACTCCTGTGTCCAGGCTGTCCGTGTCCACATACGAGGCGGTTGGGTTATGGCCCTCAGACAGATGCATCCCGACTGTAGCAGTTCTGCGCAGACTTGGACTTGCCGCAGAGACGGCCTTGTCCGAGTACGGCAAGCCGATGCTTTCAGGAGCGATGCCACCTGTTGATACAACAAACGGGACGTTAGCCAAACCAATTCGGTCCAGTGGGATGATATAGCTGGACGAACATACCATGTAGTCCCCCGTCCACTGACGCAAACCGGTGGCTCAGTGCAGCATTCATCATGTCGAATGAGCGTGGATCTCTTGGTGGTAGGCTAAGACGTGGGTGGCCTATACAGGCAGCCAGCGCCTCGGCGGGTTCAGCCTCAGTAAAGCCGATCTGCAGATATATATGTATAAAAGAGACAACTAGAACACCCTTGGGGGAATGGTTGCTGTCGAGCTTCAAACCAGACAAAGTCGCCTGGAAGTTCGGATGACTCTAATAGGACATGAGTACGAGAAAGGATGGACGAGGTAAGATCAGACGTACATTCGAGCCTCAGAGACCAGCCTTGGACGTCAATCAGGCACCCAGATCTCAGGTGGATAGGAAGTAGCCCTGCGATGGGAACGGCTGCGAAGAAGACCACTCTGGAAAACCCCAGGAACAACGATGAGCGAAAAGCAGACACCGACACTGCAAAGTCGATGATAGACAACGTCGTGACACGAAAAAACAAAGTTACAGAAATCGCATTTTGACCCGAGGGCGCAAGGGAAAGGTCGCCATTTTTGATGGCTGTCCGCAATTGAGGGCTCAATGATTCCTGCTGCGTGTTGCTGTCTGGCTGGGGAATGCGCAACCAGAGCATTGCTGCGCATTGATTGACCACGGGGCTGAGGAGGCCTGTGAGGTTACCAAGCGGCATGAACGTCAAGCTGTATATTCATACACGCAGATTGCTATCAGAAAATTGTACGGCAGCTAAGGCAGGAAGCTCTTCAAGCAGGTTCCATGTGCACCTAGCCACACGGAAGCCAAGTGATACCCCAGCAAGCGGCTCTCCATCGGGAAAGGCGCCTGCTGTGGGGTATCGTGAGCCCCGTAATCCGGTGGGGCATTTGAGGCTTGACGGCGATCACCGGTGCGTGGGATTCACCTCCCACCACGTCATTGGCTGGGGAGCCCACCAGTCAGCCCTACGACAACTGTCGTGAACAGCATTCTCGTGCAAGGGGCTCGAGTCGAGACTGAACAACGGCTACCTATTGATGCAATGTGATAGGGTGGAAGCGGGCCACTTGCTTGCTCATCATGCACCGTTACCTGTCACCAGAAATGTGCACTTTGTCTGGTCGGTGTCGGTTGATGCCGAGTCTCAATTGGCGTTCTCAGTTGGACGATGCGTTATCTGGCCGCATGTGAAGAAGACTTTGGTAAAGCCCCGGACCACACCCCCGAGCACCGCGATGCATCTGGAGAGGAATGTCACATTACAGATGATTTATTCGTCGTCGGGTAGCGGCCACTTCCTTCCCTACAATAACCGGCGCTAGATTCGCGGCAAGGAAGACTCCGCTCGAAGCTTAATCGGACGGTCAACAATCGACTCCACAATGTCACTGTCTTGTCTGCTCCCAACGCGAACTTGCTATCGGCACGATGTCATCTCAATTGAGGTTTGACAGCCGACTCGTGGCGGTGCACCGTGAAACAAACCACGTCTGAAAGAGGTTCGGTCCCCTTCGCGCATTGCAGCTACTTCGGGAAAGTCGCGCTTACGAACTGGCTTCCATTGGCGCGGAGTCGACCCAGCTGGCCAAAATGTTTCAAGCCCAAAACAGCCCGTTGATACCCACCCCGTACGGAGGTGCTGGACTGTTGGATATTCAGGCTTTATGTCACTCACGGCCATTATGGACAGGCCACAGTACAATACCACAGACGTGCCAACACCATGATGTTGATCGGTGAACAGAGTGTGAAACCCCCAAGGCTGTGTGCGAGGCACCATCCTGCGGCAGTCCGCATTCGTTCACATCGCCGTTGGAATTTGTTCCGCAGCTCAGCGCAATGATCTGGGAATGAGCACCTCGTCGCCTCAAGGGCAAATACTCGTACAGGTATCGCAGTACCAGGTCTAGGGGCAGGAGGCACCTTATAACAGAAGGCAGGAACCGGTATTCTCTAGATGCGCGTTTTTCTAGAGCCATGCTAGGTAGGCTGGTTGGCTAGAGCGGTAGGTTTATATAATTGGCCCAAAAATATCCGTACATACTACTAGATAAGGCGATAAGGCCCTACTTCTAAAGCTAGATCCTACTTGGAAAGGCTATATTATATAGAAAAAGTGCTAATCGATAGCCCTTTAAATTATAATATTAATAACGTCTTCAAATTAAAATCAAAATATTATTATAATTTAAAGATAATAGCTAATCTTCCTATATAATTAAGTTTGTTTAATAAAGGCTAGTTATAGAATAATTATTAAGTAAAAATTATAGGGAGAGTAGGAGTATATCTAGCGTAGATATTCGGTATAGTTATAAAGTAAAAAGACTATTTTTAGTACTTCTAATCTATTTTCTATATCTATAGTAAGAGGCGTTTATTATACCCTACTACATTTCCTATACCTTTAAGCCTATTTAGCCGATTCTAACGCCTTTATAGTTTTCTAGCGTTATTTTCTACTCTATTTACCTACAGTACTATTATTCTTAGCCTTCTCTAGCTCTAGTAATAGTTCTAATTCGAACTACGAGAGGCGACGACGTATACTTAATATAAGCCGCCTAATAGTAAAGTTACTACGAGACGGGCTAGGAGTAGCTCTAAGAGCTTGTCCCCGTTTTCTACAGCCTCCCTAGCCTCGATTAGTAGTAGGTTAAGACGGCTTAAAGGTAACTAGCAAGTATTATCTACGCTTATTACCTTCCTAAGGTAAAAACTCTCTTTTAATAGGTACCTTTTCGTTCTTAAGTCTACCCTGGCGAGACTCTATTTATAAGTAGGAGGCTACGGATATAGAGATATCTCTCTACCTAGTCTACTCTAACGTTAAGTAACTATTTAAGGTCGATATCTTATAGAGTAAGTAACTCTTTATCCCTTAGACATTAGGTAATAGTATAGTTGTAAAAGACCTCTCACATAGTACCGTAAGGCTAGGTAAAGGTATAATAGGTATACTATTGATTAACGGCTGCGAGACGAGAGAGTCTCTCTTATATAGACTAAATCTTAAAGAACTAAGGGGATAAGAAAAAGTACGAGTTACAAATTCCCTTTCTTTTCAAATGTAAGGTATAAGCCTATATATTACGTTATTAATATATAAGGTTCTTAACCTCGTATATAAATTGCTCCATTATAACTATCCTTCTTCTCGAGATGCGAATATCTCTATTTACTATAGTAGTAATATAGTCGAATCGCTATCGTAATTAAGATAGAAAATAGAAGTACAATATTAAAATTATAGTAAATAGTATAGGAGAAGTGGGGTTTAAAGGTAATATAAGAAGGCAGATTTCGGTAGTAGTTTATACGTACTATACTAACGAAATATAAATAAACTATTATCTATTCGTTTACTATTCCTTTTTATCTTCTTTTCTTCTAACGATTCTTTTACGTTTTTCTTCCCTTTTATTAATACCTTTATATACCTCTAACGTTTCTATTAATTATTCGTAATATTAATATTATATCTTATCGTATATTAGACTATAACCCGGTATTTATAGCTTAGAAGTTCTATATATCCTACTTACGTTTTATTAATAAGAGTTACGATACTAATGCCGATATACTACCTATTCTCTAGTACGTTTTTAACGCTAAAATGTCAATTCTTTACTATCTTTATACCTATTATAAACGAGTTTGTAATACTATAAGTTAATCTTAATAAGACGTAACGTAGCGATAATATACTAACGAAATATAGCCGACCGTTCTAATACTTAGTAATACCTCGAATATTAGTATACTAATAAAATAGCTTAATTTCTACTTTAACTCCGAGAATATTAATATACTAGAGGTAGTTTAGAAGGTTAACTTTTAACGTAGTCTTGCTATAGTAACGCTTAAGTTAACTAAGGGCTTCGAGGCCGTAAAGATTACCTACCGTAAGATCACTCTACCTAATCGTACTAAAAAGGAGAAAGTTAGTAGCGTAGGTTTAACGCTTTATACCTATAATCTTCACGTAAACTAACTATAATATAGACTTTATACAAACGCTTCTTTAACTAAGTCTATACTTACTAGTAAGTCCTAGTTTTATATTACTTTATGTCCGACTACAACTTTATAGATATAATTCAACGCTATATCTTTTATAATATATAGTTATATCGGCTAGAGTATAGCGATAAGGGTTATTATACGTAAGTAGTTACAAAGTTACGTTTCTATAATAAGATTAGTTCGATATTCTCTCGGTTCTTTAACGAGAATAATACTATACTTATAAATAAACTATAAAAGGATTTCCTTAAGTATATAATCGATAAAGTCTAAAGTAGTAAACTAGTTACTTTTTATCTAGTTTTCTATTTAAATATCTTTAAAAGTTCGGTTCGGTTTCGGTAACTTTAAAATAATAATAAGACTAGAATATTATAAATTATAATATAATTTAATATTGTATATTCTTTAGCTATATAATATCTATATTATATTACTATTTTAACTATCTTATAACTCGTTTCCTAAATTATACTACTAGTTTTAAAATATAAATATCCAATCTTATAATTTACTAATTATATTTTATAGGTTAATCCTTCTATTTAATAAAAAAGTAAGGTTTATTATCGATAACTTTTTCTTCTTTAAGCTTTTCTATTTCTTATTCTTCGTTATCTTTAAACTCTAATATCTAGAGATAATCGTTTAAGAGACTACCTTAGTATATATATTATAATTCTAAAAGGAAGACTAGGAATATATTATAGAATCTTTTATACTACTTTAAAAGACTAAGGTAATACGCTTAGAATCTAATAACATTTAGAATACGAAATAGCCCGATAAACTTTAGTATAAATTTCCTATTTAAATCTTTAAACTATAAATTCTTAATCGATAATATAACTAAAGCTTTTTTATAAAAGGAAATTAGTTAATACTATTAGTTATATACTTTAGCTTATTAGTTTATAATAGTTTTCTATTAATTTACCATTTTCTTACGTAATTTTATAAGCTTAATTAGTCTATCGTCTATAGCTAATACCCCCTTTTCGTTAGAAACGTCCTCGTTTCGAAAGTAGAACTCGGGATTATAGCCTATTAAAGCTTTAAAAGGGAACGTCTAAGTTGTAATATTAATAGTATTATTATATATATACTTAATAGTATAAAGTAATATAAATTATACTACTTATTAACCTACTACAAAATATCAAAAGTAGTATTCTAAAACTTAGTTTATTTGTTCTATTTAGCTATTAATTTATAGATAAAAAGTAGTTAATAATCTTCGTTTAATCTAGCTAAAATAGTATAAATCGAACTAAAATTAGCTAGTAAAAATAGATCTTTAGTCTAAAACGATACTTTTAGGTATATTATAATAGAATTCGACTTCTTAATAGAATAATTCAGCTAGATTTATTAAAGTTATTATTATTATAATAAGAAAAAATAATAAGAATTTAGTAAATCGGTTAATAATTACTAGGATTATATCGATAAAACGTCCTTAGAAAACTATCTCTAGTAATCTAGTAATAAAATCTATAGTAAATTTTATAAAAGGTTCTTTAAGGTACAATAATAATTCCAATTTCTTATAAAGATAGTAACATTTTAATACTATATTTTAGCAAATTCTATATTCTTTTATATATTACTTTATATCTTTATATAAGCTAATCTAGTAAAATTTATATTATAGTAGTTCGATAGTCTACCCGATACTAAAGTATTCCGTTAACTAATTATTATAATAGATTCGTAGTAGTTCTTAGTATAAAGCTTCGGAACTAGGTATATATATCTTATTCCGAAAGTATAAAAGTTCTTTATATATTAACTAGTTAGTTTAAACGTTTTAACTACGATTTATCTATAAATTACTAATTAGTTTTTATATATCGATATCTATTATTTAGAAACGTATAATAAATATTAGGATATCTTTAAAGCTTTAGTTACTAGTAATAGATTCTATAAGATAAAAGGATTATACCGTTACCCTTAGTATAAATTACTCTATTACTAGTTTATAGTAGAAGATCTTATTATTAATATTAGAGACTATTCCTAATTCGTTAATATCTTTATTATATATAGCTAAGGAACTATTATCTTTTAAAGACGTTTTACTAAGCTAGTCTTATTATAATTCCTTATTACCTTCTAAATCCGGAGAGATATTATCCTAATCTACTAGTTCGGCTAGTATAATAACTTCTTAAATAGCTAATTTCTACTATAAAAGAAAGAAAAGTTTAGTATATAAGGACATCTCCTCGGTATAATTAAGCTATCTTAATAGCGTATTAGTAAAATTACTCTTTCTAATTCGATATTTAATTACGAACTCGAAAAGTATAAGGTATATATACTAGTAAGTTTAACGCCTATTTAACTTAGTTTACCTTATAAAGGCTTATAAATTAGTATAATCTAATAAAACTTCTATAGTATATTTATTACCTTTAAGGTAATACTACTAATAACGAAAAGACTTAATAATAGTAAAAAGCTTTTAATTTGGAGTTCTATAGTTTAGCTCGGCTTTACTAAACTTATAAGACTAAAATACTATAAAGTACTAGATATATACTTTATTAGGTTAAAATAGTATACCTAATATAATATACTTAAAAATATCTGTCTCGATTCGAATTAGTAGTTATAGATCGAAATAACGTAATAGTAATACTATCTAAAAAGCGTCTTTTAGCTATTAAAACGCCTAGGTTTCGGCAACTCTAAAAATTAAGGTCTTAGTCTTCTTACCCTATTAACTACCTTTTAATAGTACTATTAAAGGTATATAAATATAGGAATAATCTTTAATAAAATAGCGGTAAAAATTACAAAATCCCAAAAAGATTTAAATATTATAATAACTATAAGGAATCGGCTAAGTAATAATAGTATAAATATAACGAGTATCTATTATAATACTATTATAAGATATAATATAACTAAGAAATTCGACTTTATTATAGAAAAAGGAATACTTATTAAGCTTAACGTATAACTTAACGTTTCGTAACCGATTTAATATCTTCTTAATATAATAAAGATAAGTTTTTTAATCTAAAGAAAAGATCAAAATATCGTCTAAATAAATAATATAAAAATTATTCTTAAAACTATACAAAGTTAAATAGATATAGTTTTAGAAAATAGTAGAAGTATTAATAAGACTAAATAGTATTACTAAATACTTATAATAGCTATAACGAGTACGAAAAGTAGTCTTTTACTTATTACCTTCTTTAATTCGAATATAATAATAAGTCTTCTTTATATCGATCTTAGAAAAGTATTATACCCTTATAATATAGTTAAGAATCTTAGAAATAAGGAGTAAAGAGTAATAATTCTTAACTATTATAATATTAAAACTATAGTAATTAATATATAGTTATAATATTCTATCTTTCTTCGGTATAAAAATAATAAGTATTCTAACTAGACTTTTAAATAGGCGGATATAACTAGTACTTAAATTATTATTAAAGTATATCTATAATTCGATTAGTTCTCGTTAAAATAAAGGGTAAATTAAACTATGAAGAAAAGATTCTTCTTTTTATAGTTCGATTATATAATTAGTAGCCTTACTTCGAAGAAAAATACTAGCCTTATCCAACTCGAATATATCGCTTTAAAAGGCTAACTTTTATAAAAGACTTATTATTTCTAATTTAATAATAATATTATAACTAAGAAATAGTAATTCTAATATTTACTTAATTATATAAACCTTAGTAAAGTTTCGAACCGTACGTTTAAAACTACGAAGCCTTAATAAATAGAAATCCGTACGTTAGTATTCAAACTACTATTAGCGATTCTAAAAAGATAGATAAATCCGTAGATCTATAAGAGTAGTTATAAATAATAAGATAAGATTTCTATCTAATCGTAGGTCTCGATCGATAGCGATATAAAGACGTTCTACTATCCTTTCGCTATCTTAACTATTTTATAATATTAAATAAATAGTCTAAACGTTATAAGTAAATATATATAAATAGTTAATCGTCTTAATTAATAAAGTAGTTAACTTTATAAGTAGTAATTAATAATAATATACAAATTAAATACTAATTAGATCGATTTTAGTATAGCTATCTAAATCTGTATATATTTCGAAGGTAGAATTCTTATAAATCCGAATAAATACTACAAAACGATAAGTTATATTTATAGTAGAATAGTCGAAGGAGTTTATAGAAGAAACTACTCTATCTTAGCTTTTAGAAAGTTTAGGAGTTCTTCGATATAAGGGTAGCTACCGGATCGGCCTCTATAGCCTTAGTACGATATAGTTTTCCCAATATAGACTTTTACTCGTTTAGAATAGTCCGGTATAAAGTATTTAGTACTATCGTAAATAAAATAACGAAGTTACTTACCGGAGGTATTAGTAGGATTACCGGTTATAGTAGATATTCGAGATAAGGATAAATTACAATTTCTACGTCCCCGATTCGTAGTTATACGAGCTTTTTTAGAGTCCTTCTAGGAGTTAAACTCCTAAGATAACCCTTAGTCTTAACTACTTAGACTAGTAGTATAATTCTCGGGCTTTCGTTATCGTTTATTATTCGAACTAAGAGTATTAGTATAGTAGATCGTAAGCGAAACTATCTTATCCCAAGTCTATAGTAGCTTTAAACCGTAGTTCTACTTAATATACTCCTTAAACTTTAGATCTAATTTTATAAAAAAGGATAAAGTACGATTCTCCTCTATTTAACGTAAGAAATATCGCTGAAAAGAATTAAGGTAAGTATTAAAGTCTTATAGTAACTAATTTAGCTATTACTTAACCTTATTAAAAGTATTAACTATATTAACTTTTAAGTTATTAGTATTTTAGATTAGAGAAAAGGTCTAGTATTCGAAGTAAACTTATATTTCGTCGTCGAAATCGGAGTTCTTTAATCGTTCTATACTAACGTAGTAGTCCTATTAAACCCGATATTAGAAGTTTATATTATTAAGTCTTTTAAAAACTCTCTTTTTATTAGTATAGTATTTATAAGAAACGTCTTTAAAACTACATTTTAAATTACTAATTTACTTTTTACATTATTATAGGCTAAACTTTAAAGTAAATAATAGGATATTCTTTATTTTTAATTTATAGTAATCCGAAAAGAAGTCGAATAAGTAATACGAATATATCGTAGCTAATTCGGCTAGTATATCTTATAGTTTTTAGATCCTATTTTTAATTTAGATTAATTTTTTAAAATAAGCCACCTTTATACGTAATCGAGAACACGCTGTTGCCCCCTCCGGGAATAGCGCCACTCTCCACACTTCCTATTTAGGTTTAGCGCTACCCCCGGCCGTATCAAATTCTCTCGGTATTGTTACGCTCTAGTATAAATAGATCGCTACTCCCCGACGTCCCCTCCTTATACTCTCGACTTCGTACTCCCCTATATTCAACTTTTCCGCCGGCCACTCCTACCGCGCGTTCTGATCTTATTTGCGAAATATCCTGGCTTTGCCCTGCGATGCTGGCTGCCTCTTCCTCCGGCCTCTCCCTCCCTTCTCGCCCTTTCCTCTCGTCCCCGTGCTAGGCTTTCTGATTCCTTCGAAAGCGCTATACTATTGTACGGTATTTGAGCCCTATGCTTCCTACCGCTCGTCGTCCGAGACCCTTTAACTCTTCCGTTTATTTCGATCTTAACCTCGAACTTCGACTCGACTTCCGACTCCGCTAAGCTATCAAGATCTGCCTTATTTCCTTTAGAACCCCCAACTTTTCGTACGTTAGACCTCGGGCTTTACACTTATCCACTTACTAGGGCTACCCGCTATATTCCTCCCTTCGTCCGTAAGGCCGACTCCGTATCTACCTAGCGGACCCTCGGCTCGAATCGTATATGCCTACCTCTTCTGACTAGTTACGAAAATACTACGGGCGTCGAGCGGACTAATAGAGAGATACTAGGAGGCCTCCTACCTTATATTACTAGTTTATAACGTCTACGCCTATAATTTGATCGTCTAGTTAGTTGGGATCGGACCGATTGCCAGTATAATTATAGCAAGATATATAGAGGCGGATTACGCGGATATAGAATACCTATCTAATTCAGCGACTACCTATTTCTAACGTACCTACTATTAGTAGTATTGCGAATGTTATAATTAGAAGAAAGCCCGAGATCATATAGAAAGTATAGGAAGGTACTAGAAAGAAGAGACGACGTACCTATATCATATTAGCTAGGCTGCCCTAGCTAATCTCCGGAGCCGCTATTGGCTATACGTCATCGACTTAGGGATATGCTTCGTAGCGATAACGATCTCCTACGGGAGGTTGTTTCGCTAGCTATACTTCTATCTGTCTCGGTAATTATATAATTAGTAGAGATACGAAGGACTAAGTAGTTTCCCGCTTTCGGTTTCCTAGCTCTAACGTTCGCGAGACGTAAGAAGTAGAGTAGAGGATCCGAGATAACGTAGCTTCTCTAGCGTTCGTAGTACGTTACGAAGAACGCCGTAAGGACCTAAGGAGCCTTGTAACGGATCTATACCTCCTACCTATAATGATCTATATCTAGAGTAGTAGTAAGGTAGATTTCGACTGTAGGAAAGTACTAGATAAGCTAAGATAGTAGCAATTATCTAGTAGCTTAGTAAGATCGCGCCTTTACCGTTAGCGGTCTTGGAAATTATATAATAAGGAGAGGGTCCGAGAATTATATAGGTATAGTATTAATAATAAGATACTTCTGAAGGCGCTATATCTATACGCGGTCAAGTTAAAGGCGTAATTCGTAGCGACGGCGTATCCTAGGAAGACTACCTTAACCGGCTACCTCCTAGTCCTCTCGGCAGCTATATAATTGGCAGATATACGACGGAGGGAGGGATTACGCTCCTATCTCCTAGCTTAGACGTAGAGCATCGTTTACAGCCGAGCACGATTATAGGCTATAGGTGATAGGAATAGTCTTTACTAATACTATAAATAAGCCCGCTACCTTTTACGTACGTAGATATATTACTATCGCTATCCTATAACTATCGATACTATTATACTAAACTCGTACGTAAAAGGCTTCCAAAAGCATTGTTTCCGAAGTCTTTAGGATTTCTTACAATCCGTCTACTCTTCGATAGTGGCGATATAATAGCTAACGTCTCTCTTAACGCTCCTATAGTAGCATTTCTAAAGCCTAGAAGCCAAAATTTCTATACTTAGAATGGTAAACCCTCTATAAGAGCCTCCTAGAACGATATACTTCTAATCTCTAGCGATAACGAGTCTAATTACGGTTATTTCGAAGAAGACTAGTCTAATACCTCTTTTCCATCCCTTAGGGAACTTCTACTACTTAGTAAGTACTAAGGCGGTAAATTTTGTAAGGTTATCGGGAGTACATACCTAAACCCTCTAACCCTTGGCGAATCGTTACGCTAATATATTAAATAGACTAACCTTTTAGTACTATATTTAGTACTAGTAGCGATAGCGACGCGAAGGAGTTATCAGCTACCGATAGAGCGGACTTATATAATGAAACTATCTTAAGCTAGTAGTAGTAAAAACGTAGCCTAGAGTATCCTCTAGTAGCGTTATCTATACTAGCGCCTTTACGGCTATAGTATACGTCGTTAGGTCTATCCTAGGCCAAGTACGACTAGCTAGCTTAGTTAATCCTTATAGGCAATCCTCTATATAGGCCGGGGTTGGTAGCCGATCCCTAGGACACTATATATAGTAAGATAGCCAAATTCGGTACATAGTATTCGCATAGCTTACGTCTTTCCGGCTTACCGTTTCCTTAGTTAAGGCTTCTTCAAACAGACTAAGGTTCGCCCGATAAAGTTAACAACGCCTTATATAAAGGCAGCCAAATATACGATTACGATAATACTATACAAGACGCGCTAGTTCGGAAGACATCCGGCGTTATAACCTATAGATACGTAGTCGAACAATTACCTAGCTTAAGCCGAGAGACTACGTTATACTTTAAAGGCGAAGTAAAACTATCGCCTAACCTGTAATAGGAAGAGAACCTACCTCGAGAGAACACGCTATACTTTAATACAGCTAGCTACGACTTAGGCGGCTAGAACGTCTAACAAAGTGGCTCTTACTTCGGTAGAATAATCGATAACGGAGCTAGGCCGCCTAAGGCGATACGGGAATCGATACGGACGCGGAGGGCGGTTTATCGTACCCGAGTTACCGATAGGCCTCGTAATACCTATTCGGACGACGAGGACTTAGGGTAGAAGTCTAACAACTACGACTACGCTCGTAACGATACTAATAGCGAGGAAGACTACCGACCTACCTTACTTAAGGGTAGCGAAAGGGAGTGGGATAAGGAAGATAACTTTAGACTACTACTAAGTAAGCGTTGCAAAACCGTCTCTGCTATTTCTACGACGCCTAAGACCGCTACTACTTAGCGTCTTTACTCGAGCGGTTTCGTCTTCCAATCGCGAAAGGTCTAGTCCCCGGCGTACGGTAGAAAAAGCGGTTCTCGGCGTAGTATTTCTAATCCCCTATCTTTACGCGCGTCCTACAATAGAAAAGGCATAGCGGGAGCCGTTTTCACAAGCTTTGAGGAATAGCTACTCGAAAGCGTATCGCTTAAACGTATAACGGAGAACGGTATAACGATATTCTAGCTATAATTCAGCTAGGACTCTTACAAGTATACCTTCGAAAGCCCTTACCCCGAATGCCCGGTGAAGAAGCGGAAGTTGACTAAGCTAGGTCCTATAGCGAGAGTTGCCATTACGTATAACGAAGATAACCTTATAATAAAGCTGAAGGAGGTGGAGAAACTACAATGATAAGATATCTATAAGAAGTTCACGGCGGCCTTTCCCGGGCGGAATCGGAGCGTTACGACCCTATAGGTATATTACTATACAAAGTTAAAGCGGAGACGTTATAATAACGAGATAGGACGAGCCGAGTAAGGCCTACTCTACGGCGGTTCCCGCCGTCGGTCTTCTAAGGTTGGTTAACGGCAACGCGAATAACGTAAGGGCTAATGGAAATATAGGGCAAGTCTTAGTCGTTAATAGGAATAGTTATATTTGACTTTTATTAACTTGAGTATCTCTAATAAAGCTTATCTTATTATCTAGCGAGTTATATTAATACTATTCGTTATTACTATCTACCTTTACTATTACGTCTTCTACCTAACTTTAGACAAACGAAACTAGCTTTAAAACCCTACTATAACCTCTACCAGATCTAAGACGCTAGGATAATAGATTCTAGTAAAGTATAAACTAGGAGTAGATATAACGTTCGATATAAACTTGATAAGGCCGTAGACCTATAACCTCTAGATATAGCGTTAGAGCGTGGATAACTTAGCAATTATATTTGGGGCTATAAGAGGATATATTAAAAGCTTTGCCGCCGAGAGAGTATAATATTTAATGTCTAGATATAGGCTAGGGAAATTTGATATAGATTCCGAATCAATTATAAACGGGAGCTATAGATGTATAAATACTACTTTAGCGGTAAGAATGAAGCTAAGATAAAGATCCGCGAGCCCCTTTATATAATCCCCTCTATAACTAGTTCTACCGAGAGGTCGTGATTATTAACGAGTATATCCTATTAAATAGGATATGTAAAGAACGGTACGGATTGAGTTAAAGCTTCCTTAGAGGAGCCTTCTCTAATACTAAAGTAGACTATCGATAACGATAGAATTGTAGTATTCTACGATTACGATTCGAACTCGAATATAGTAGGAGCTATCGTATCCTGTTTTTAGCAATAACGATTCTAGTCGGATATTAAGGAGAGTATATAGAACTTTAGCTGTTATTACTCGTATAATAATGATACTTTATACCTAGATCTTCGATTAACGTAGAAGTACCGTAGTAGTAATGACTGGTAGTACGTTTACTAACTTTCCTAATCCCGCAAACTTTAGAGGAATCCTCGCGTTAATAAAGGTACCGGTAGTAAGAAGAACTGCGAAAGTATTGTATACGAAACTCCACGTAAAGTTGAACTTAATACGGTTAACGGATTTCCGATTTGCGTTTATTATAGTTAGAATACTAGCTAGGGAAGGACGTATAAGAATAATGTCCGTAGTGGATTGAGTAATATCCGTGCCTTCGTTTATATAAACGCCGATAGTAGCTTACGTAAGAGTAATGGCATCGTTCGTATTATCGCCGTAGAAAACGATAACCGGCTTCTTACGATCTGTAGTAGTACTAAGGAGAGTCTGGATATAACCTTTCTTATCGGTAGGCGAGCTTCGAGAGCGTATATTATTACTAGGAATACTAAGCTTGGATACTAAAGTCCGAACGGCTTCGTTATTATCGCTAGAAACTATATATACCGAGACACCATACTTCTATAAGGTTTCAACCGTTTCCGTAGTATTAGGTCGAAGTTCGTCTTCAAGTCTATAGATCGCCATTAGCTTATTATCGATCGTAAAGCAGAATATAGTATAGTCTTAAATAAGTATCGGCTAGACGAGTTTATAGTCCGATATATTTAACTAGCGAGAGTTCCTAGCTCGAAGTTTCCGACCGTCTAAAGTAGTTTCGATACCTTTACTAGTCAAACTCTTCGGCTTAGGAATAGTCGAGGCTATAATTCCGATATCTTTGAGGTAGATAGCTACGGTAACTGAAACCGGGTATCGACTATTTTCAACTAGACTTAGAAGAAGTGGAAGTTTGTCCTCGTCGACGTATTCGTATCTAATAACGGAGAGCTTTCCTCGAGTCAAAGTCCCTATCTTGTCAAATACGACGTACGAAGTCTTATAGGCGACTTTAATAGCGTCCGCGGACTTGAAAATAATACCTCGTTCAGCCGCGACTCCGCTAGCAATTATAATAATTATCGGAATAGCCAATCTAATTGTATATAGGCAAGAGACGATAAGAATAGTAATAGCGTAGGTAATAGCCTAGATAGTAGCTTCAGATCCTTTATAACCACGGATAGTCATACCTACTACGACCTAGATAACGAATGTAATAATCGTTAATACCATTACTATAAGGACAAAGTAGGATACTACCCGATCTACTAGGTCCTATAACTTAAGCTTCGATAGCTTAGCCTCGTTAACTATCGTAGTAATAGTATAGATAGTATTGTTACTAGGCAGACGGTTTAGCCGAATAATTATAACTCTAGGTCTATTAATAGATCTAGTAATTACTACCGATTTGGAATACTTCTCTACCGGTCTAGATTCACCCGTAAGTATAGACTCGTCGACTTTAGAAGACCTAGTAATAACGGTACTATCGGTCGGAATCCTAGTATCTAGAAGAACCTTAAATGTATCGCTATATTAAAGAAGTCGGGCGTCGATCTTACATTCCGTTCCACTTTCTTTATCGATAAGGATAGCTATCGGTACCTAGAGTAACCGGATAGAAATAGACTTAATAGCTCTTTAACGAGCGAGAACTATAACCTATCGGCCAACTATAATTAGAGTAACTAAGAGAGTACTCGTTTCGAAGAATTATCTAGTCGAAAAGGGTTTCCCTACGATAAAGTACCTAAAAGAGACTATAGAAAAGATATAGGTAGCACTGGTATTTAAGATAATTAAAAGGTCTATTTCGATAACTCTAGAGAAAACAAGCGTCTTTAGAGCCTTAGGGTAGAAAGGTCCTACGATAACAAATTGAACGATAGTTGCTAACGCGAGTAAAGCCGAGAAATAGGCCAACTCCCGCTCGGGAAGAGGAGCCTATACTATAATAAGAATAGGAATCGCCAAGATAGCGGAGAGAAGTGTTATATATCCAATATAACGAATATATTTGCTACTAGCCTCTAGCGACGGATTGCTACGAGGGAGAGCAAGTTTAATAGGTAAACCCTAGATCTTCTCGGCGAGGTCTCGGGCTTTTATAATCTTCGAGTCAAACGTAACTCGTACCGTCTACTTGTCTACAAGCGCTATATCAATAATATCCTCCGGCTATATCTAACTTATAAACTTTAAGGGCTCGTCGGAAACGATAAGATCTAGGCTAGATCCCTAGTTCTAAACTCTTTCGTACTTGAATTCGATTATTCGCTCCAGATATTTCATAACTTCTTCCACCGAGCCAAGGCGAAGGTCGATATTAAACTTAGCTCGTAAGAGAATCAGGCTCGTCCTTAAGTCTTTAATAGTAGGAACTGTAGCGAGAGTTCGATTAAGCTTTGTCTCGTAGCTAGTATAAGTTATACTAGAAATGCTAAGAATAATATGTTCCTTGCCGGTACCCTAATTCTCTATATCTATAATAGCTTAAATCGGGGCTTTCTCAATCTCCAAACCAGGATCGGGCGTAGTAGAGGAGTAGCAAGTATCGGCGCAAGAGCCTTGAGGGCTAACCGGCCGCTTTTCTACGTAGTAAGAGTCCGCACAACTAGTTTTCGGAGTCTTTACGATATACTGCTTCGGTAGCTTATAGCAAGAGCTAGAGTAGGCGGTATTAGAAGGCTCTTTAGTAATCGTATTCTTAACTATTCCGCAATAAGATCCTATATACCTACTAGTTGGAGGTTTAATAGATTTGACCTTCGGATAGGACGAGTCGGTAGCTATACTCTTAGTATTATTGTCTTTGATACGCTTGTCTCCGGGATAGTAAGATCCGGCGTAGCCGACCTTGGGAGGGGATTCTTCGATACGGGGAGTCTCCGAGTAGCAAGTATCAAAGTATCCAGTTTGGACGACAAGCTACTTCGCAAACTTTTCGACGGAGTAGTAATATTTAACGCAATTAACCTTGACAGATAAAGCCTTAGCGGGCTTATCCTTCAAGCAATAAGAGCCAGCGTAGGCATCCGTATAAGGCTTCTCGATAGGCCTGCCGCTTTTACTAGAATACTTTCGTAGGCGAAGGCGGTTCTATACGGCCTAGTTCTTAGTAGCGGGACCGCTACTAATATAGGAATCTAACGAAGTACGAAGAAGGGAGCGAACAGACGACTTCTTAAAGCACTACTTCCCGTCTAGTAAATAACGCTTGCGAATTTCATAGTAGGTTTCCTAGCTAAGAGCAACGAGAGTGCGGTAGATATATCCTAGGGCCTATAAAGTAGCGCCATATCGGTCGAGGGCAGAGAGACTATACTAGCCGTATGCCTTACCGTTAGTAGCTCTACTACAAGCTGAGGCGAGTTAACAATCTTAAATAGCCTTCTTAAAGAGTAGCTACTTACTATTTGTCTAAGTGGTTAGGCCGGGAGTAGCCGTAGTACTTATCTCGTACTCCCGTATAGCTAAGTGGTTAAGATAAGACGTATCGTAATATAGGCCGGCTTTACCACAGTAGTAATTAGGCGCATCGGTATTATTATCGGTTTTGTCGTCCGTATAGTTGTTAGAAGAGTAGCAATTATCCGATTTCTCCTATATAGGCTTTCCCTAACCCGGAGCCTTCGTATCGAGAGGCTTAGCGTCGCTATCGTAGTAAGAATCCTAGTAACTGCTCGTCTTCTTAACTCCCAAGTCGGGATTAGGCCTCCCGACGCTAGGCTCTTTCGTAGGGGATAAGGTATACTCATTTTTTGGTTCCGCTAATATAATCTCCAATCGATTCGATATTATTAGGTTATTAGTATCTATTGCTAGAAAAATAGTCGTACGTATAATAGGATCTGCCCGTTTAATAAAAAGAAGGCTAGTAATTTAAGAGCTACGTTAGTCCGAATATAGGTTCGGTCGTTACGTCGGAGTCTACTAATTATAAGTAGGATATAATACACTCCCCCTAGTATCTAGCCTCTCGTCGTATTAAAATAACTAGGCGGTAAAACCTGGATGGGCAAGGTCTTTTTCTCTACTACTATAAGTTTTACCTAATTATATCCGGGGTATAATAGGTATCGCCACCGTAAATCAAATCAATATATCTGTATTGGGATAGCTTAGAAGCTAGGACGTAAGTATTACCGACTAGGGTAGTATCCAATTATTAGGGGGCTATAATACGCTCCTTAGGTAAGCCGATACCACTAAACCCTACTCTGTAGCGATAGTCTAGGCGATACCGCCTTCGTAATCTATCCGTCTTATCCTAGGATAAAGAGAACTTCCGGAGGCATACAGTTTATCGTTCGAAGGTATTATAGCGAGTAATTACTTCTGGAACTTATCCTCCTCCCCTACTATATGATTAGATTAGACCGCTTCTAACTTCTAATAATATCCCGTATTAAGCCGTCTCTATTTGAGATCGATCTAGAACTCAGTACCAAATTAGCGTTTATAGCTAAACGAGCGTTATTTTAGCGTCAAATCTTATATTATACTAAATAAGCGTTGTTATATATTTGACGCTCCGCCGTCGGTCTTTATAAATTTGTTAACGGCGATGTAAGTAACGTAGGGGTTAATCGATATATAAGGTAAGTCTTCCCTTTAATAGAGATAGTTATAATATCGGTATGTAAGAGAGCTTTATCTCCAATAGAATATATTGCTAAATCGGCCAATTCGCAAGACCTCCTTAGACGGCAATTGGAGGTTTACGGGACTTACCCCGTAAAGACGGCCTATTCTTCGGATATAACGTACTCCGATATAGCGGGCTTTAAACGACTAATAAGCGGACTGAAGAGGTAAGTGTTTACGAGGATTCGAATATTGTAATATCCGCTAGTTATTACGTCTATTCTACGCTAGAAACGTCGGCCTATACTTATAAGGCTCGTGAACGGGAAGAGCACATTAACCTTATACTTATCTACGGCCCTGAGAGATATCCCGTCTACAAAGTTATCGTATATAGCTAATCGCTAGTTCTCTACGCGGCTTATACCAAGCCTTTCAAAGTTCGTACTCGGATAGCTTTATATAATATCAATATAGCTAATACTATATAGGAAGTAGTATTAGGGGAGTATCAACTAGTTAAATAGTCGCCGGTGATTATACGGCTTACAAAGACTACGAAGAGGGCTTTCGCTCTTTAGTAGTAAAAAGGATATTGCGCCGTCTAAGGCGCTAGATAGTAAAACGCTAAAGAGAGTATACCGAAAGGCGGAAGACTAGGCCGTAAAGTACGGCTCATAGTTCGCGTTAGCGAAATACGAACTTGTATACTTTACTAGAAACCCCGCGGCCAATAGTATAGTATATATACCCTCCGCCTACCGTACGCTACGATTCCGGCCTCGCCCTCCTACAGATATCTTCGGCCTCTAGATAGATACCAAGCTTCGGTAGGACTATTATAGGGAGTACGAAGTTAAAGTAGAGGAATTGTAAGGAGAGAGATAGGAATAAGCCGAGCAAGGCCTACGGTTCCCGCCGCCGGTCTTCACAGATTCGTTAACGGCGACGCAAGTAACGTAAAAGTTGATCGAAATATAAGGCAAGTCTTAGTCTTTAATAGGAATAGTTATATTTGACTTTTATTAACTTAAGTATTCTCTAGTCTCTAGTAAGGCTTATCTTCTTATCTAGCGAGTTATTTCAATACTATTCGTTATTACTATCTACCTTTACTACTACGTCCTCCGCCCGACTTCAAACAAACGAAACTAGCTATAAAACCCTACTATAACCTCCACCAGATCTTGGACGCTAGAATAATAGATTCTAGTGAAAGTATAAACTAGGACTAGATATAACGATATTCGATAGGAATTTGACGCGGCCGTAGGCCTACGATCTCTAGCTATACGGCTCTATATACTACTAGCTAGCCCTAGATAGTATCTCTTTTGGCGGCCCGAGGCCTAACGTTGCGGTATAAACGTGGGATTATTGATTTAGATGTCGTCTACGGAGGAAACCGGCCCTACGCAACGATTCCCGTCCTCAATATAGCCCTCTAACACGGCGGAGAGAGCTGATTGGGAGCTCGTATAGAAGATTTCGGGCCTCCTAGGCAGACGGAGTAGGGAAAGAAGCACTATTTTGTAGCCGATCCGGGAGCCTCGTTTAGCTTCTATCGAAGTAGTCTAGGATATAATCTGCCTTTGTCTTATAAAGTATATAAGATAACGATACGATTATTCCTACAGTTTAAGATATCTCCCGTAGCCAGCTATTCTTATAGTATCCCGGAAGGTACTTTATAAATTGTATCTACTTGTAAAAAGGAATACTAGAGGAAGCCTACTATAGTAAAGGTATCGTAGTATAGTCTTATATTTTTCCGTTCTTCGTACTTGGGTGGATCGGGACGTAAAAATCGTTATTAATATATTCGTTAAATATCTTTGTAACCCATGTAAAGTCGTACGTTAGTATTTCGTTCTGAAAAGATTAGTTAGGTACTATACCGTTACGACTTTCACCTATCCCGGCCTAGCAAATGACTTCTCCAATACTATAACTATATATTATAGCGAAGCCTATATTATATTGAGCTGGTAGTTTAAGGAGGTTTAAGGGCTACTTCTACATTAGGTTGAACTTTAGTATTCGAAAAGCCGAAGTTCCGTATTTAGAAGTGTCGGGCTTTCAGTCGGTTAAGGTCGATAAGTATAGATACTAGAGCCGAGGTATCCACGCCTAGGAATATACGTCTAGGCTCGGTCTAGGTACTCTGTGGAGAGAAATTGTAGTTACTAGCCAGTCACTACTTTATAAGAGGTAAAACAAGGGAATCCCGGTCTGCTTACGAGAAAGGGGACCAATCCCAAACCCTCTTTAAACACCAGCTATAGCATATATATACTATCTGACCGGTTATAACCCTACAAAGAGGTAAGGACTCGACATCTCTAAACACTATAAATACGTATAAGTATTTCCCATTATCCTATATCCCTACTATCATATATTCCGAACTTCAATATTATATCCTTCTAAGATACTACTACTATATTAACGATAGAAGTCATACTTCCTTCTATCTCTTACTATTAATACTATTCTAAGATTGAGGATTGGTACGGTTGCCATACTTTAGCGGCGTCTGGCCGCGTAAGTTTCCATTCTCCTTAACCTACTAGTCCAATACTAATCCAGAGTTAAGGTGCTTTGTGCTAGTTATAATACGAATTAAGAGAGGATACTACTTTTCGGCTTACTTCAATATAATATATGCCTTAGGGACACGCCCGATCGACTAACTACAACTACTTGTAATAAGTAACGTATTCCTATCTTATATATATCAAGCTTACGAGTAATAGGTTATATATTCTACGCTAGTTGTATTGAAGAATAGAAACGCTAAAACGTCGGCTAATATCCATTTTGTAAGCAACTTCCGAGGAATCTAATTCGACTTCGCGGTACTACAAGCTAGCTTCCTATCGTATAACTAGCTAGAGAATATATATAGTAACTTGTAGAATAGTTACGATAACCTAGTTAGTAACACGGTATAATCTTATAGCTAAGAGAAAATCTCTAACGTTAGAAGGATAGACTAGCATAATAACGCCGATAACTTACTAAATAAGCTCGATAACTCGATTAATAATACAACGTAATTACGTAGCTAAGAGAAAACCTCTAACGTACGAAGGACAAACTAGTATAATAATAGCGATAATAACGCGAGAAGGACGATCTAGTATAATAACCGCGATAACTTGTTAAACGAGTAGGATAACTCGTTCAATAGTAGCGACTATTTAACTACCAAATAGTAGAATTTAGAAAAAATCACCAACGATAACACGCCGATAGCCAATAGCTATAATATAACGCCCATTATCGCGGTCCTCTACGCCATTATCCTTCTCTATCTTTCCGATTTTCGGAAGTCTTAAAGAAAACTATTAAGGAAGAGATAGTAATTTTGCTCTACGAGTTCGAAAATCTCAAGCAAATAACTAAAGATCAGGTTATAACTATATATAAGAAAACCATAGGCTTAAGCTCCCTTCTAACTAGCAAACGCCTCGGCTCGTACTATAGGATTCACCATACGCTACACTACCTCGGGGTGGGACATTATAGCTTGACCGACTTTACCGACCCCGATAATCTACTCGTACAATGGGTACACGAGAAAAACAGGCTATACTTTAATTAGTACGAGTCATATCCCAATAATAAGGAGTCCTTAAAACGGCAGGCAACTAATCGCTATTAGGACCTCGATACCTTAAAGGCTATTATTATACGGTAGATATAGGGGAGGGATTAAGACCAAGGGCTGAAGGCCGGGAAACGACTAATAGATATTTTATAAGTATCGCTTTTGAATACTAGCTAAGCTCCTTTACGATCCGGTCCTCCTTATCAAATATGTCCGGGCTATTGGCAAGATCCTTCCGAGGAATATAGAATATCGGATCTGGCTCGATATCTATATAATTATACTTAAGTCCGGATCATTTCCTTCTCTAGGTGATAAACTTATAATACTTATATTCCCACACGTACTCGGCATTAAGCGTGTTAACCGGCCATTTGCCGTTTAGTAATCCCCTTATCCCTCTGTTTGCCCGCTCGTGTTTGACCGGCCTTCCGTAGTACGCTTCGCTACAAATTCCGTAATATTCTAAACACTTCGATATCGCCAAAAGAACTGCTATACTTGGACATAGATCACGCCCATTAATCTCACTCGAGTGTATCGTATTACGGCATCCTTTACGAGGGCTATATGATAATAGGTAGAAGCTACGGATATTCTTGTAGATTAATATCTAGTCTACGCTCGAAAGTGCCGCACTACTAGGAGCCGACTCTCTACCGCTATATATCTCGAGAACTCCGTCTACAGCCTTAATCAAATTCTCCCCGAATAACGTTATATCTAGTACTAGCTTATACTTTACTAGTATCATTTAATCTAATATCTAAGATTTTATAGACGGTAGCCTTTACTTGCTATCGCGTTATACCTTAATAGCGACGGATATAGTTAACGTTATTTTGGGCGACGGAGATGGATTCCGTAGGATCAAGCTAGTAGTAGAGCCGGCCCGTAGGACTAAAGGAGCCGTATACCGCTCGCTTTCCACCTTCTATAGATTATAACTATCCTAGTCTAACTAGTATATTTAGTAGTTGGCGCCGATCAATTATAGAGGTGTAGGCCGCTTAGATTATCCTCGGGTTCCTTCTACTATTCCGACTTAGCCGGCAAGTAGAGATAATATTATACCGGAAGAGGTGGTTAGGATGCTCGAAACTCTATCCTTTGTGTAAACTATAAGTCACGATCCCTTGCCTAGTAATCCACGGATACCTCGGCCCCTCTAGCTCTTTAAGGCTCTAGTCTATAGTATAGCTTTCCTTATTATTCTCTCTTCGACCTCTTTGGTCTTAGGCTCCGTTATTTCTATAGCTTCCCTATTAAAAGTCTCCCGTTAACTTACTACGGATCTCTTGAAACCTTTTCTCCGTCTAGTCGAAGACATTATTATATTTGAAACCCTCCGTAGCAAATAAGCGATTGAAAAGCCTCCGAAAGTACAAGTAGTCGGGCTTGTCGTCGAAACCTAGGGACCGGGTATAGTCGATATATATAGCGAATTGTCCGGGGAGAATACCGTTGTAGAGCGTCTCGCCCGATAAGCTCTCCTTTATCTCCTTAATCCGCTCGTCCCTCTCCTCGTCCGTTATGGCCTTTAAACCCTACCACGGCAACGAGCTACGGGCGAAGTATACGAGGATATATCTAAGGGACTCGAGGTCGTCTTCCCGCGACTATTCTTCGCCTACTTTAGTAAACGTCCGATTGGAACTGGAATAGAGTACCTACCGCGGCCGTTATAGTTACGGATACTTGCGTACTATCTAGTACCGCCTAATAGGAGGCCCTCCGTATTCTTATAACGCTCGGTATTGGATAACTCCTTAGTAAGACCGAAATTAATCGTAGAGAGCGTATTTCCCTACCTACCGATACCTATTAGGAAGTTGTCCGGCTTAATATCGCGATAGAGGAAGCCCTTAGAATAGATATATTCAATTCGAAAGATGGCTTAGTCTACGATAAGGAGGATAGTTTTGAGCGAAAATCTTCGGCTGTAGTAGTTGAATAGATCCTCGAGTAAAGGGCCGAGGATGTTATGGACTAGCGTGTAGAAGTCGCCTTCCTACCCGAACTACCGTATTTGTAGAATTCCGGCCCCGCCGGACAGCGCCTCGTATGTATCCTTCTCGCCTCGGAGCGGCTCGGGGTCATCTCGAACGTACGTAAGCTTTATAGCGACTTCCTCGTCCGATTGGAGGTCGGTCTTTACTAGGTTAGCAACGAGTAGAGTAACGAGAGGTAGTAAGGGATAGCGTACCGGAATAAACAAGGCCAAAGCCCCCGGCGCCAATCTTACGATTAACGTAGTACCTATCGGCAATGATAATATCCTAGGCGAGATATAAGCAATCCTCGCGTATATATAAGGGGTTGAGGCCTATACCTTCATTCCAAATAGCAGGTAAAGCAACGAAATAAAGTTAGGAATTAGCAAGCAGACGGAATAAAACCTCCTTCGTACCGAGCGGATTAGGACGAGCTAAAAGTCCGCGCTATCGTTACATTAGCAAGTCGGGGTAAAATACAGGGAACAAAGAAGTAGTCCGATCTTAGTACTATAGTAGCTAGAATACGAGAGAACTTTCCTCGATATTCTACCAAGCTTAAACACCTATCAAGTAGCTTATACAGTAGTTAATTCGACTCGAGTAAATATTAGTAGAAACTACCCCGTACTCTACGCTATATCCCCGCTTTAAAGCGCCTAATAGTTAGCTAATACCTTCCGGAGACGCAATACGGCTCGGACAAGTCGGGCCTACGGGTAGGTAATAATACGTTCCGTGCCAATTATGCCCATAATATACGCATTACCTAAGATTCTACTACAGCTAGCCGCCATCTTACACGACCTAATTATCTACGCCAGCTTCCTTCGATCAAAACCATAGACGGTAGCTACTTATAGCGATAGTACAACTTCGAAAGAGATCGTATATAGACGATCTCTCGTAAGACCGCCGTCCTAATAAGAAGCTCAAGTCGAACGGTAAACTTTACCGCTATAACTTTCCACCGGAATTCTGGGACGGCCTATCCAAAGTTCCTCTTACGCGCCGCGTACTACGAGAACTCGACTAGCGGAATAGCGCTTAAGCTACTCCCGGGCCAGCGGCGCCTACGGTATATACGACCGATCGCGCCCGGTTTGCACGATACGGCGGCCCAGATCTTCGCCACCTTCGAAAGGTATAACTTCAATATACTTAGGTAGAATAGATATTAACCTTCTATATTAGTACCTCGAACCGAAAGGAGTTGATCGAACTATAGCCTCTAGTCGCTCTACTTCTTTAAGCCGACGAACTAAGTCGATAACGTCTATAAAAGCGACAACTACTACTCCCGGGAGGTCGTCGGTATACGATAAGGCGTTCGAATAGTATCTTAATAATAACAATATCTATCTATATAGCCGAAAATCGAAGCCGAATAATAATACGGACTTACGTTAGATAAGGCCGTCGCTTTTACCGTCCAAGTTCTCCGACGGCGTATTTGAACACTTCTAAGACTAATATAATCATCTAGGTTCTAAAGGAGATATTATACGTAAGATAATTCTAGTTATAAGCGGCAGTACAAACATTTCTAATAGTAGGGACGTACTTTTCAGGAATCTAGAATCTATTACTAATAGTACTACGGTCGATATAAAGCCCGACTTCTATAATAGGGCTCGTTTTAGTAATATCGATACTATAGTAAGGGAAGACTTAAGTAGTCTAATAATACCTTTAGATATAAACGTAGCTAGGCGCCCTATAGCGCCGAACTTCTTCCTCGAGGCCAAAGCTCCGTAGGGGGCAGCGGATATCGCGAAACGGCAAGCTAGTCTCGACGGAGCGATTGGCGTACGTACGATATACGCCCTACAAAATTACGGCGAGGAGAAGCCCGACTTTGACGGCAATACCTATAGTTATAGCTTAACCTACTACGCCGGCACTAGTACGCTCTAACTATATACGTACTACGTTACGCCGCCGACTACGCCGGGCGGGCGGCCCGAGTACTATATAATATAGCTCGATAGTTAGCAAATAACTAGTAATATCGATACTTTTCGGCGAGGAGCGATAGTATTCCGGACCGCAAAGGACTTAGCGCAAAGGTACTACGACCGGCTTATCTAAATAGCTAATATAAGAGCGCGCCGGCCTAGGCTAAAGACGCCGCTGGAAGCGGAGATTACAGTTGCCGAAACACAGTAGTATAAAGAGTTTACTAGTAACGAATTCGTAGACTATAAAGACTTTGTTAAACTACAAGCTATTAGTACCGAGAACTATACAACGTCTTAGGGCTTTGACGAGGAACTGGCTCCTCTCCGGTATCTCTATATAGATAACGAGGAGCCTAGCTAGGAGTCTATATCGGCGGGTACCGAACCGGCTATAAGCTTCGCTACGAGCTTCACGTCGAGCTTTAGCGTATAGATCCAGAGTGGTTTAAAGTGAAGTAGAGTATCCTATAGTCCCCCGTCCAATCCCTAGCTATATAAGAAATACGACTCGGCTAAGAGGCGGATACGTTAGAGTATCTCTCGACGAACGGCGGGATTATCTATAGGGGCCTCGATATCTATAGGATCTGCCGTACCCGAGCCGTTATCGACTAAAGGCGATTAATCTAACGACTATCAAGTACGGTACTATTTGAACGAGGACGGACTTCTATATAAGACGATAAGGATTAGGCTAGCGCTAAGGTCTCGGCGGGTGCTACTTAGCTCGCGGGCCTTACTAGTAAGATATTACGAGTATACTATTAGTAATACGGGAGCTCGAGCTATACCTTACTATTAGTACCTCGATATACTTCGAGGCGTACGTCGTCATCCGCCGTTATTCCGGATTAACGTAATCTTAAGTATAAGACTTAAATATAACGAGATCTCTCGCCTATAGTCGAGACGATTCCGAAAGATTAATAGGCCCAATTTCTATACTATGAAAATTGCTCGAGCGTCGAAGGAAATACGGTAGAGAGATCTGTCTACGTGGATTATCATTATATAGCCGCCCGTTACGGCGTCCTAGAGATTAACGGTATTATCGGCCAACGCTATCGCGAGCTGCCGGCCGTCGGAGGAGAAGGCGACCGATAGTACCGAACCGGTATATCCTTCGAAAGTCGCTATATAAGCGTCCTACTCTTCCTCGACGATCGGTTTGTAAATAATCTATCGCGGTTCTTCCTCCCAACTATCGCGTTAGACTTCGAGTCGAGCTGAAAATCAACGCTAAGATATAAGTTTGTAAGGGAGTAGTCTCGATAGCTATATACGTAAGATTCCTCTGCTAGCTAGGTTCGTACGACGACGTATATATAAAGCTACCGTATATAACGGAGCTATACGCTAAACTAGCATACATCGAACCCTTATATATAGAGTCATTGTATTTTAGTAATAGATTACATATACTTTATTAACTTAAGTACCCTTTGGAGGTACGTCCGGCATATAATCTAGTTAATAGCGCTATCCCGACGAGAAATAGTCGAGTACCTTAGAGCGTAGCACGTATAACGCGGTAGATTAACGTCCCTAGAACTTATAACATCTCTATACCCCAACTTCATTATTAAATACCACTATCAAAGTAGTAAAGTATCCCTAGGATTCGCATATATCGGCGGTATAACGCTGGTCTAGTCGCAGAAGAAGGGCAGCGCTACCTCCTACCCGTTAAGGTTAAACTGCCTAGCTATATAATCATTGACAAACTATCGAAACTAGCTACTGGCGATCTTAACATAGACGCCGGACCGGCTATAGTCTACAAGTAGCACGGGTAGGTTAACTACGTAGTAGGCTTCGCGTAGATTATAGTCTTCGTGAAAGAGATCGAGGGCAATAGCCGTTAGGCGTGGCTATTTTTGGATCGAAAGGAGCTTACTCCTTTCTAAGGCTACCTTTAGGACAGTACAAGTCTAGTTAGCGATTTAGTCCGATAAAAGAGGCGAGAGGGGAGATTTGGTACGGAGGTAGATAGCGACTCGGATAAGGATAAGGGGCCGGGCGCTTAAAAGAGTATAGACGGGCTACAAGTTAGTCAATTAGAGGTGAATAAACGAGCATAGGTTTTAACTATATAGCTTACCTCTTCGATAGTTATCGCACTAAGATTAGCTATATTTGTAGGCAGTTTCCATACTACTAAATAATATCGAGGAGAGGTTATAATAAAGAATTCTCGCCCCCGTAGTTTTAGTTTCGTTTTGTACTCCCCACGCTAACGCGCTATAGGCGCTTGCCTTTGCTACCGACAGGCAATACATGCTACATAGCCTCTATATAGTTACTATAGTGTGCTAATCATATACATAGTCTTGCCGCCTTCTAGACGCGCACTCGAACGGCATCGTACATTAGAACAATAACGTGTAATAATAGTTCCAATTAAGCAAGCTGCTTCAAGTAGCTCCGTATACTATAGTTACTAGATTCGACTCCCTCGTGTCCCAGATCAACGTAGGTATATATCGATAGGTATCCTAAGTCTCCCATTATATCGAAACGACTTGTTTTAATATCTATCTACCTTACTACAAATACATTTCACTTATGTAAAACCGGCAGAGCACCCTACTAATAGATAGTAAGTAAGACGTGTCGTCCTATCTGAGATACGCCTAGTAAGTATTCAAAATATCCTCCTATGCCTGTTATGTCTATTAAAAATTGGTGGCGTGATCTAGAAGATGTGTACCTAGAAGAAGACTCTCTATACGAGAAAGAGCGGCGTATGCCAAACCGAGATGGAGAGGATCCGGGTTAACGATTACGGGGGACACCACGCCGACGACGCCGACGAGACGATATGGTAGGTCGAGCGTAGCGGTACTTATCAGTCCTATACCTACCCCTCGCCGCCCGATAGCGACGGCTAAGAGACCTTGTAAAGGGCTTAGTAATGTGCCTAGAGTATGGGATCCAGGTTGCTAGGAAGGATGATATAGTAACTAGTCAATAGGAGTAGGGCTACTATACGTTTTGCGGAATATCTTAGTAATAGGGAAAGTTTTTTTTTCCCCCCCTTGGTTTTTTTTGCATAGAGAGACTATTAGATAGCATAGTATATAACAAGAAGTGCCTAGGGTTTAAGGGAGACGAGTAGGATAGAGAAATGAGTACGGCTCTATACTATCTTTTAACCCGTTCTCTGTAAATACATTGCCCTTCTCGATATAACGGACAAGTGCCGGCTAGGTCCGGCCTTATATCTAGCAAATTACATATTCTATTCTCCTTAACTACTCTTCTCCTAGGTTTCCCACCTTAAAGGTAGATGTAGGCTTCTAACCTTTGCCATTCTCTCCCTATACCTATAGGCCGTATGTCCAGAAACCATATACTAACGGCTGCCGACTTAAAGTTGGGACTGGAGTCGTTAGATAACAATCTACGTAGCTATGGCACCGGATTAGCCGTGCCTTCCTCCGAGGCTCTAGTCACGAGACTTTAGCCGCACAGCTAGTATAGGCTACTAGCAACTATGCCGGCGATACTAGGTACGTTGGAGGCCGAGCTATACAAGAGGTATATAATATCGCTACCGACCGACAATAGTCTTGTCCTCGTCGATAAGGCCGCGATAGGCGTCTATAGTAGTTATTGCCGCCGAGCTTGAGTATTTACGGTATTCGGATGTATTGGCGAAGCTACTCGTATTACGTAGCGAGGGGGTTTTCTAGATAGCAAGGGCTATCGGTCGGGGAGGTAGAGTAGAATCAGTAACGGCGTCGTAGACTTAGCTACAAATAAGCGTATCATCTCGATAATCGGCTTTGATACGGTCGAGGTCGAAGTCGTCGGAGTTTACAGCGGAATTAAGTCTGGACAAGTCGCTAAAGAGGTTCTGCCCATTGCCGCTCGGACGGAGTAGACGAGGCCCGGAGGCTTCGCATTACTAAAAGAAGATCAAGGGCAAAATTCCGGACATCTGTATACCGGTTAGTAGAGCATTCGGCATCAACGTCGCGCTGGTCCTATATTGAAGGTCGACTAACGAAGCTCGTCGAGAGTGTACTAAATACCCTTAGCTATATAGACCGTGTTAAACCAAGCGCAGGAGGCATCAAGCCCGTGCCCGATATGATTATCATCGATCGTTCTAGAGCATAGTAATCCTTCTAAAAGAGTGGGGAAAATCAAGTGTGTATTAGCAAATAGTTACAGTTCATAGTATAAATCTTTCTTTACTAGCAGATCGAGTGGGATCTGCTAGATTTAGTGGTCGTGGCTCTTTTTAGCGTCTATTATTAGGCGTCCTAAGTGTATACCCTTGTTAGAGTCCTCTTCTAGCCCCTTCGATACCGTAGCAACTAATTACGAGAGGCGGCAATAACGGTATCGGTGTTAAGTAGAAGCGCCTGAGGTGGCAGCCTATAGTGCGGTACCTAAGGGTACCGCCCTCCTCCTATTGGCGTCTCTAGTTATCGGTCGGAGCTTATACATCCAGGTATAAGTACTTGTTTTAATAGCCCTCTCTTTATCCTTGACTTAAATGCCAAAGTTTCGTACCTTCGCATTGTCCTTTAGCGAAGACGTATACTAGGAGGCCGTAACGGCGCCTCACTTTCTAAAGCAGCTGTTTGATCCAACCTATCCATATAGGTACCTCCTAGGTACCGTGCTAGGGGCTCCAACACTTTGCGCAAGTCTAGCGCCAGTTATACCCCTAGTCAGCTCTCGAAAACGGCAAGGCGTTTAGCAGACGTGGAACGGCGAGACACCATTCGATATCGTAGTAGATAAGAACTTGCCGAGTATAGCCAGAATTCTTCGTATATAAGGGTCCGAGTATAGGCCAAAGAATATTATTAGCGTAGTAAGGTATAGTTGTACAACGGCAAGCGGACGGGGAGCCGTATTCGATCCATCGGCTAGTATACGCGTAGGACCGAGACCGACTCAGGGCAGAAGAGGCCGGCAGGTTCTATCGCACGGCGCTTGATATACTCTATAGAGCTACGTAGGAATACGGACGGGCCGGAGACGAAGCGGCGGTTGGTACCGTATCTAAGAGCGAATTTCGACGAAGTAGTACGACTTGAGATCGCCGTAGAGGAGGAACCGTCGCGATAGTAGATTGTACAAAGTCGATTGGAATGTTTACAGCGGATATTAGGAACTAGAGTAAGGCGGTAGTAATAATAAAAGAGATACTTAAGAAGCGGCATAGGATATTATACGACGAATATCCGGATACGATCATAGTTATAAACAACCTTACTAGTAAGCTCGGCGATCTTGGGAAGCTGGAGGAGGCGGCGACGATGAAGGAGGAGGTACTAGAGAACCGGCAGAGGATTCTAAGCGACGAGCATCCACACACGATCTCGGCTATAAACAACTTTGCCGTTATACTAGGTGAATCGGTAAAGTAGGAGGAGGCGGCGGCGATAAAGAAGGAAGTACTAGCGCTGCTTTTACGCTAGGCCTACTAGGAAATATATCCGCCGGCCGACTAGAATAAGGGATTCTCACGCCTGACTATCGTTATTATCGGCAAACGACACTATACGCGCTTCTACGCGAGTAGGAAAGAGGACGCGGACCGGTCGTCGAACCCCAAACCTAGGACGGTGGTAGACTACGGCGTAACTAAGGCAAGGAACTGGGATTTCTTCTTACAGTCTTATACAGCTATTTAGGGCATAGCTCGGCCCGCGTACTACTTCGTCCTACTCGACGAGATCTTCCGCGCGCGGTATGCCAAGACGGCGCCGCCACCGTTCGAGAATATCGCTAATATACTCGAGGCGTTGACGTAGAGTACGTACTATACGTACGGGAGGGCTACAAAGGCGGTGGGCGTATGTACGCTAGCGTACTATACCGACGTAGTATGCGAGCGGGCGAGATACTATCTACGCGGGACGTTTGAGACGCCGAGTCAGTCGGTGGCGGGGAGTGTTCGTACGGAGCAGCCGGCGGTGGTAAGCGACGATGTTTTGGTCCATAAGAGGTTGAGAAATACCATATTTTATATCTAATATATAGATAATTTAGGCGTAACTAGTCTGCCAAATGTATTAGAACTTCAGATTGCTAGGAGAGATACTATATCTAGCAAACCCTATAGCGTTCTACTAAGTACTCGGGCTATACTTTAAGGTTTATTAGCTAACGAGACCGGCCTCGCTAATACTAATAGACTATTCTGTATTTAGGCAAGCCAGAATCTTTTTCACCTATAGTAACGTCTTGTATTCGTTTGCGAATCGTGTTCTACGCCGGTCCTAAGATAGGAACGACATTGTATCGAAAGCACCCGGGACAGTAGAATAAAGGACATAGGGGGAGAGCAGATGCGGTAAGTTATATTTAGAGTATTATAAAGGGTAGGCAAAGTCAAAAGTAAGCTGTTTCTAGCTCTTATATAGAGATCTCATAGGCAAGCCTATAGTAGTAGAAATTAGCGCTATTATATTCTATTAGGGGTTAGGTCGTAGAAAACGACTCCCTAGTAGTCGTCGAAACTAACCGCCTATATATTATCAAGACTCGTATTACATAGTGTTATAGTCCCATTCGAAATCGGCGTCCGGTTTGTCGGGTCGTTCTACGTATAGACCTTTACAGCTTAGCGCTCTAGGGTATAGAGTAACTTGGCAATGTCCTCGTAGCTGGAGAAGGATACCGGCGGGCAGAACGACGGCTATTTCTGACGTTTGCCGCTATAGTCACGGCAGTTTTCGCCTCACCTAAGATACACCGGGCTATACGAAGTAAGTATGAGGTTATTCTAGAAGTTTGTAAATCCCTACTGAAAAGAGTACCGTAGTATTATTAGCTACACTTACATATACACGTATACTATACCTTCCTGGTTATAGGGTTACGGGGTAAGCCGGAAATAGGGTCTAGGGGTGCAAAAGTCGGCGTAGCAGGGCGAACAATAGGTTATATACGACGGTGATTGTATCGGCCGGGAGGCTAGCTGAGGTCTAACCGCTACTTCTATTCACTCTAGATACCGGCGTCTCTAGTGCTAACTCTCCGTGTCCGGTTACATATGTCGTATAAGATATTTGCAGGCTTGATATCGTTATACAGGATACCCTCGGTAGCGAGGTATTTCAGCACGCCTGCTATAGCGCCTTCTTAGGAGTTTTGTTATCGCTAGCTTGATCTAATTGTAGAAATAATATAACTGACTACTTCTGGTTAGGTTGTAGGGCATGTATACCATTTAACATTTAGAACTTGGAGGACGTATAAGTAGTACTCCCCAAATAGATACTCCGCCCGGCTTAAAGGCCCCGTATCCGACAATGTCCTAGTATCCGACGACGATCCCGAATCAATTGGGCGTCGCTACGTCTCCTAATAGCTCCGAAGACAGATACGGTATCCTACGGGTATTAGCGCCGCTTACCAAGTATCGCGCTATAGGAAGCTAGTAGACGTGAAGTTGGCATATCGTATATAGGATAGATATGAGTTCGCCGGCCTAAATATAGGATAAAAGAGCGTAGTAGAGTCTAGTCTCGCGGCTCGTTACAAAGGATCTTGGCCGAGCTCTTATCTTATTCTCAGTTACCTAAGACGTAGAGACGGAGCGTTTTACGTAAGCGGTTACGTCTGTTGAAAAGGGCGTGGAATCCTCTGTATATTCCCGTAAGCGTAGCTACGTCGCTATTAATATCAAGTAGTTCTTATCTGAACAACAAGAAATCAGTAGCCTACAACCTTAGGCTATTACGGCTACCGATAGTCGAATCCCAACTCGAGGGTTGTTTTACTATACCATATCCCTTTTAGCCGAAGAAGAGCCGATTTGGGAATCTCATTCTACGGACTACAATACTCAAAGCTTTCGATCATACTACGAACCCAACACCGTCGGGGATATAGAAAGACGAGACGACAACGTCCTTCTTCAATTGCCTTTCGATAAGTTCTTTCCAAAGTATATCACTTTATCAAGTTTACTTCGTCTTTTACTACCTAGGTACTAGTCGATACTCATTATACTATAAAGGTATTAAGTAGATCGATATCATTAACTAAGACTACAAATAACAAAGAGCCGGTAAAGACCACGTCGACTATACGACGCGCGAGCCCCAATATAGTATACACCTGCTTATGAGATTCGCTTCTATATAAACGTATCGACGATACTATTTGTCGGCGCGCCAGTACGGTCAAATACCTAGACGAGCTCCGAAAATTGACTAGCGTTATCTCTCCTTCGAAATATAATCTCGAAGTTTTCTATTAAAAGCCTATTCTTCCCGCCCACGCCTGTTAAGCTTAGTTCGCGTATTAATATCGCGAACGTTACTACTACCTAGCTTCCGTCAATCGACGCCTATTTAACCCTCAAGGGATATAAGAATCCTTGGTCGTATATCCTTAGCCGAACTCCGCTTTCCGTACCTTCCACTTTTATAACGATCCCGTCCGTTAGCCGGTATATCCCTATACAACCTATATACTTCTCCGAAACTATCAACTTACGATACTTATCCTTTAAAACGCACTCGTACCGCGTAATATTATAAAGATATTACGCCGATATTAGTTGCGCTATCCAAGTCACTTTACTATATCGTTCTTTAGTATCCTCCGGCGAAAGAAGGCGGTTAGCGAGGAGTATATAGCTTAGGTTTGCTATATCGAGATAGAAGCTATATATATTATAGAGGACGACAATAGCGGTCTAGGTCGCCGGATAGAGGAAGTAGAAGGATGTAGCGCCGTTTATACTCCCGCTGTAGTAGAAGGCATCTGTTTACTTATCTAAGGACCCCGGATACGGGGCCTGGAAGAAATACCAAGCTATATTCGCCGAGAGGAGGTCGTTGCCGAATGCGCGCTAGAGCTGGCGGGGGTTATCGCTATCCGCTCCTAACTAGCGGTAAAGATAGCTTGGGTCCTAGGGGATACGAGCGAAACTCCTGAATATTAGTTAGCGGCTTAACTAGCAATTTAAAAAGCTTGTATATCCATATACTTACTAACCCGTAACATTCGTATTAGCTTCGTCGGCTATTTTCGCCAAGATATACTTAATCTAAGTAAATATAGTTCGGTCGATCTTAGGTAGTATACTTGGGTCCTATCTCTTCTTAATAAGGGTGTAAACTTCCAAGTACTTTAGCGAGAACTTAAGCTAGTCGGAGACTATAGATTGTACTCCCGCCGTAGCACTTAGGGGCAAGCTAGAGACCTGGGACGGCGGGACCTTGTTTGGCCGGGGCGTATATTTGAGATTCTCTATCACCTTAAGGATACCGTCGACGGAGGGGATTTTCGTTTGCTTGATTAGGCCCGTAAGGATCTTATCAACGTCGACCGAGTAGCTCTCCACAAAGTTCTCCTTTGAATGACCCTTACGAATGCTAACTAGTGTATCCTTTATACCTAGCGGACGTAGGACGTTCTCTTCGATAAAACGTCCCTAGGGAGTATTCGTTACTTTCTTAATAACTAATATTAGTAATACGTAGGCCTCGTTAGAGTAGTTCTGATCTAAGGTAAAGCTATCTAGGGACTTGAACTTATCGTTTAGAGGGAGATACTATAGTAGAGCTAGAATCTGCTCGGTAGTTTTCTACGGAATAGTCCCGTCGAGGCTTTCCTATAGATTCGTAGTCCTAGGAAACTCGGTTCGATAGTCGAGAAAATCGCCGATAGTGGCCTTTCGGGGCTTATATCGTAGTAGCGTTTTCCTATGTAGATAGGGCAGAAATTCTCGGACTAGAGTATTAAAGCTAAGACCGTACTTATTATCTTCGACTAGGGCGGCTACCGCTAGGCCTATTAAAGGCTTCGTTATAGACGAGATTAGGTATAGGGTATCCTCCGTAGGAGGTACGGTAGCGTCGAGACCGCGGCTTCCGATCTTTAGAAAGTGCTGCTTACTATTAGTTAGAACCCCAATCGACGTTCTAACGTTCCCGCTAGCTTTGAAAAGCCCTTCGAATATAGGCCTTAGTTCCCCTAGAACCTCTAGCATAGTTTTCGGGGTATCCGAATTGTTTAGTATAGTACTTTATGCCTAAGGTTAATAGACGGAGTAAATGGGAATGAAGTTTGACAATTCTAAGGTTAGCCTAGCGGCGTATCTCCTGGCTTTTATTTATCAGCTCCTTCCTCCCTAGCTTATATGGTTAAGAAGCGATTTGGGGTACCTATAATAATATTCCACTTTAACGCGGTACTAGCTACGACACTTATATCTTGGCCAATAGTGGCCAGTTCCGCTAGTAGCTACACTCTCGTACGGCCAATCGTAGTCCTTTGCGGCGGGATACCGCGGGCAAATAAGTAGGCCTGAAACCCTATAGTACGTCTCGTAGTAGTACCTTTACCGGCGTCTATTAACGTTATCCCTAACCCGAGGTCCATTACTATATCTAGGACGCCGCCAATTATACGTAGATACCGAGTAGTTCGGGAGGTAGAAGTAGGAGGTATTACCAATAGCCGGCGACCAGTTGTATATCCTTTCTGCTATAATTGGCCGTTAAACCCGCGAGTATACCGAGTGACCACAGATTTCTATTCTTAAGGGGGAGACGCGAGCATCTTATAGACCTATAGAATAGAACAGTTTCGGGATACTTAAATCAATTTGTACGTTAACGAAATATAGTATACATATAACAATAAAAAAGAGCCGGGCTATACGGCCCGAAGCGAGACGTTACCTTAGCTCCGCGTCTTGCTTATTGCTAGAATCCACTAAAAGCTACCTACTCTCGGTCTTCCGGTCCTACCCATTGTCGCTAATATGCCCCATCTCTTTTTCGAATCTACTTCGGGTCTTTTTCCAACTACTATTATATGCTAGCCCGCCACCCAACCGAAACCTCTAATATTGGTCTAATAACCCGTCAAGCTAGTATAGTAGTTGTTGTATATCGACCGCGCTATCTAGCAAGTAAAGGATAGCCGGGTCGTATCCTTCGCCGGCGACGCGGCTAATCGATATAGCTATTCTTTCCAATGCCGCTCGCTGATTATTAAGCTACTACCCTTCCAAGAGTCGTCCCCAATCTAAGAGGTACGAACTATAAATAAGTTCGGAGAAGTCGCTAGGATTGTAGGGAAGAAGTATTATATACTAAAGTAATATAACTATCCTCAATACTATCTCCTCTAATATCTGCGCTTTGTATAGATCTACCAAGGTCCATCGATAAAAGTATTCGCCGTCCGGGGAGATAGCCCACTTGGCGAACGTTTAACCGATCGCCTACCGGCATATACCAAAGTAGAAGAATAACAATATATCGTTATTAGGCTTCTTTAGTAATAATACTTACTTGTACGTATTAGCCCTACTAGACGTGAGTATAACCCGTACGAGAGAGCTTTAAAAGGAAGTCTTATATCTAGATTTGGATACCTTGTATGGTTCTATAGCCAATATTGTAGACCAACTAGAATAGCAAAGTCTTATACACCTCGTCTGTGAACCCAATCGGAATATAGCTAACGATGTTATATTTTAGGCCTACGATATCTAGCTTATTGCCACTATATAGCCTAGACCGTAAGAGAGTACCCCTCGTCCCCTCTACGTCGAAGCTGCCGAGTGATACCTACTCTATAGGGCGGAGGTCGAGGATGTTACCGAAACTCGCCAGATTTTCATTAGCTAACTACTTGCCGTCGAATCTATATTGAAGGGCGTCCATCTTACCTCTAGCTAACTCAAGTAGGGCACGGAGAAGTGATACTTCGTATATATCCGCTTCCCCCCTTACTACTAGTCGTATCGTCTTTATACTGCCCAACTCGTAAAAGTATTAAATCTACGTAGTACAGTCTCTCTTAAGAAGCTCGAGTATAGGAGGACTATCGAAATCGCGGAGCAATTGTAAGCCGAGAAAGATACAACTTAGTAGGAATCTATCTAGAACCTTAGGAGGGGAGGTCTAGATACCGGTCAATAGCCTATTTAAGGAGTCTAGCTAGAGAAATATACTACGATATCGCGTATTACTATAGCCCATTCGATCTGTACGAGGACGTATTACGAGATAGTACGGTACCGGTAGTACTTGCTAAGTCCTCGCCCGTAGCCAGGTCTAGATAGTATTCCTTCTATAGCTTTCCGTATAAAACGAGATTGGGCCTTCTATCTAGAGTCCCACTCGCCGTACACCCGAACCTGCTCTTTTCTCGGCTTCAATACGTTATGCTCGAGGTCTATAAAGGAGTCGACGTCCTCGAATAGAAAGTGATAGTTGCGGAGCTATAGAATATATAGTCGACAAACTGCAACTTCGTAGAATACGTCGTTTGAAGCCTTTCCAATCTCGTATATGCTGGGGAGGTACTTGATCTGGGCCTAGTTGGAATCTCTCCGCTCGAATTCTTCGGCCCGGACAAGGCAACGTACCTACGGCTCGTTACCGGGATACTCCTTAAGCAGCTCGCTAACGTCAAATCGGATCGGCTCGCTAGTCTATCGAACCGTAAGCTTAGGTTCGCTAGTAGGGTTAATTATCTTACCTGTTCGATAGTTCGCACATATAGTATTTGTCCGGCAAGGATACCGCTGGTACTAGCAACCTCTATGGATATTAAGGGATCACTAGTAGGAGACCCTTTAACCTCCATATCTAAGACCTACGAGGAAAGAAGCCGAAAAAATAACGGATAGCGAGCGCTAATTCAGGTACCGGTGACCAGCCAGAACAAGGAGTATTAGGATAAAGAGTATTAGAAAATAGGCGGTAGCACTTTAGAACGTAGAAGAAGCTAGGGATAGCCGATAGTAGTAGTAAAGAGGACGCGGGGATAGGGGTAGCTGATAGTTTATATATCCGTTGAGCATTAAGTACTCTACAAATTTAGCATTCGTTAGATAGCGCCGGCAATTACACCTATTAGGAGTCCCTCCGTTAACTATCATAGCTACGTACGCAAAGGGCTATACCGGGTACTAAAAGGACGCGTAGATTGCATTTATACTAGATTAATCCTCGCGAATATCCTACGAGTGGTCGCCTAAGCCTTTAGTCCGGTTCATATACAACGCTATACCGCTTACGTAACCCTGCCCACTCGTAGAAGTAGCAGATACCTGTAGTGGCTTCCGCTTCTGCTTGGGTAGTAATACCGGACCTAAGGATATGCGGATCCCCCGTATAGATACTATGGCTATTCTCTATAAGTGTTGGGAGGCGAAGGTTGTGGCTAGCGTAGGTGATTCTGCCTTCTATATATAGCCAAAGAGGGATCGTTTATATTAAGTCAGATCTCTAAGCATACTAGGGTCAACCTAGTAGCGATACTTAGAGACTTTCGACGGAAGAGCATCATTAGATCTCTGCAAGAGTACGGTATAGCAGGAGGCTAAGGCTCTGCTTAATATACTAGTAAAGTGTATTAGGAACAACGTCTAGAAGGAGATCGTTTGCCGTGCTATCGAGTAGAAAAGGAAATGCAAAAGTGCGTTGTATTGCCGACTAGTAGGCTAGCACCCGTTAAATAGAACCACCGCTAACACATCCTCGTCCTCTAGACCGCTACGGATATATACATAATCTTGCAGGTAACCTAGGAGACGTTAAACCTAACTACTATAGCTTAGACCTCGTATAGTTTCGGGTCGCTAAGACGCTATATTTCTATCTTCTCCTCCTTCCTCTTCTTTCTATATAGCCTCTACAGACTATACTCTAGAAGGACAACCATATAGAGCAAGTACTAAAGGAGGTGCTAGCATTACTAACCATATACTATAGCCGCCACAGACACGCCGCCTACAACAAACCCCACCATCCTTATCGACAATAACCTCTACTAAGTACCTATGTCGATAATACTTTGTATATCGATAATCTTGGACGTAGTACCCTAAATGGCCATGGATACGGTATCCTAAATAGCGACTATAAAATAGAACGCTACCGGTGCTCCCTATAAGAACTTATATTTGTACTCTAACTACTGCCAGATCCCTAGGCAAATCTGCATAAGGCTAAACGCCGTCGCCACCATAAGCAGAACGATACCCTAATAGTGAAAGAGAACGGGTTTGAGTAGAGGGACTCGCTTAAGAGGATATACGACTATAATAATCTGGGACTATATTAGTGATATCCGAGGAGAAAGAGGCCTCTTACTTTACCTCAAACGTCTTAATAGATAGGAGTGAAATGTATTTCTAGACGAAGAAGAAGATGCTCTAATACTTGTCTAGGAGAAGGGCGTATCGAGCCACGGCGAAAAGAGCGGCAAAGAGTATTCTGAGAATCGCAAAGATTAGAACGTAAGTGAGCGCTAGCAAACGCCGCTATATCGATATCGCAAACCTACTTGTTATATAATAGACGTGCTCCTAGACGAGGTAGGAAATTTGCAAGAGTAACGGTATAATAAATATAGCAAATACTTAGGCTAGTTGGCCGATGCTAATACTATCCTATATATTTTAGGTCGAGGATTTTGAAAAGCCGGGAAGTAAGATATGCAAGGCAACCCAAGTCTGTAGAAAAGTGTAGTTCTAGCAACCTAGGTGACCGGGCGACCTGGTCCGCCATATATATATATCGTCTCGGTCGTGTAGTATTAGTACTAGATATTGAATTGAATAGAATCAGTCGCTTCGAGCTAGTTAATTATGGAGAAGTGTAGTAGACCCCTATTCCCTAATTCCTGAAAACGAGGAATAAGGGTCTGCGAGTAGATACGCCACCCGATTCGGCGGCCGTGTCTCGTATATATATAGTAGACTAGGTACTATTATTAGGAGCTGCTTTGTAAACCTACCTACTTTCATATTAAGCAGCAAAACCATATTAGTATGCAAATCAAAGACTACCGGGTACTCTACCTTAGCGTAGACTTTGAGGTACCGGCCTTATTATATTCGGGTTAAGACGACGAGCACGTTTTTATTATCACGTCTCGCAATAGGTACTCCTAGGTAGCAAAGGTCACCTTATCCTACTAGCGCTCTCGTTCGGTCTTTAGAAATATCGTAGAATACAAGTCCGTGATCATGGGTTATCGTCTTCGGGCAGTCGCCGCCTAGGAGTTTACGTATAGAGTTATATCTGCCAGTTTGGCACCTAGTAGCTGGATATATACAGAATGGTAAAGCCCTTAAAGTGTATATTTAAACTCTACGCTAAGGCTACTAGCTACCAATTTTTCCTAAAAGAAGTTCTAAGTACGATATACGCGGTAAGAGTAGAGGAGGCTATCTCTTTACTCTCTAAAACCTTAGATAGCTAGGCTCCGGAAGGACTTAGCAACGCAACTAAAACTAGAACCCTAATAGCCAAACCCTAGCTAGGCAACTCTTAGAGGAAGAAGTATAAACGCGGCGGCGTTGGTAAGTAGAACGCTATTGAGGGTAATAATAGCGAAGATAGTAACGCCTGGGATTAGGTCATCGCTAGAGCGATAATTAGGAAACTCTCGAGAGTGGCTTAGGAGCTAATAAAATAGTAAGTAGAACCTATTAGCTTACTTGAGTAACTGGACATTTCTAGAGAGCTTTCCCGGTACCGCTAACTATCTAGTAATACTGATAATAGGATAGAGTTAGAAAATATACTATAGAATTACCAAAAGCGGGTGAAGAAAACAGCTAATAAGGCTGTCTTCGACTAGTTAATACTATTCTCTTTCTCGAGGAAGCGTCGTAGATTCAAAGGCTTACCTATTTAAATTAACGCCGACGTTAGTAGATAGGTAACCGAGAAGCGATAGGAAAAAGCCGCCACTATATATAGCGTTATCGTAAATCGCCTTTACGAGAGACAGAGAGCTTTAGCTCTAGTTATTTTTTACCTTGTACGAAGTATATACCCCCGATGAAAATCACTTTGGATATATACTTATAGCTCTAGAAACAAACTATATCTTAAATAATACTACAAATAACGTCGGCCAACTTCGGCAGGTTAAGATCGCCACTATTATCGCCGACGGACTACTATTCGAACCTATTAGTATTAATGTCGCCTTACGTGTGATATATCCTGCTTATTTTCTAGCGAAAAACCAACGTAGAGAGTATATACGATGTATCTTCCTTGAATAGATTTATACTAATCTAGTAGAGAATAGGTACGCCGAAATCTGTAAGGAATACGGGCTTGAGAGCCTCGTATTACTAGTAGTACGGCCATTTGACTTGGAAGGATTTGAGTGGGAGATTCCGATCTAGTAGCTCTTAGATAGGGATATCGAAGCTTAGGGTAAAACCTAGATTATTGAAAAGAACGGTACCCGACTAGTCACAGATAGTATTCAAGCTAACTCTTTGGCTTAGTAAGTTATCGTAGATTACCCTACTCTAAAGCTCGGTTTGCGATTCAGAGCCGCGAATATTATTAATAGACCGGCGCCCTATCGTTTGGAGTAAAGCAAATCTACGACCGCGGAGTATCCGCCTAGAGTACTAGTTATTAGTAGCTATTTATAGGCTCCTAACCCTACTCCCAAAATCCGCCTTCTAGAAGGAAAGAGTCATAGGTTAACGTCGTCCTCGCTAATGGGTACTTTAAAGTACGAGACTATTAACCTATAGCGACTTGTCCGGCGAGATACTTCTGAATATACAATACCCTTTACTAGCGATAATAGTATCCTCGAGATATTCGGTAACGGGAGCTATACGCGGTAGAGTAGAAGCGATACTAGTTTAGGTAAAGACTCTAACCGTGGCGGTTAGCCGTATATAACCGGATAAGAGTTAGTACTAGAGACGCTAGCATCCAAAGTAAACGAAAGTAGCGGTTAGATATATACTAGACCCTATTCTATAAACGGCAATATCTTACGGCCTAATCCTAGAGGTACTAGAGGGGGCCCTCCTAACGGGCGGTATAATAAAGGTCGCGGGGCCGGAACGGAGACTCGACCTATCAACTCGAGAATTGTCCGCGGAAAGCCTAACAACGATCTATCTGCTTTCGATGCCCCGGAAGGCATGCAGCACAATAACGAACAGCCAGCCGAGGCCCAAGACCGTAGCTGGCCGGTCACTGGCCCGCCTATGAGGCATAGTCCAAGACTGTATAGGAACGCGAGCGCCACCGTCTCCGGGACTATTACCAGGACGGCCGGGGAGAGTAACCAATTAGGAAGCAGTACCGGAACCATGCGGGACGGTACTATCAACTTACAAACCGTCCGGCGAGACGATCTAGAGCATACTAGCACACTTATCTCGGTGGCCTCTCTTCTAATACCACATGGCCGGGTCTCGGAGCTTGATCCCGGTAACTTGACGTCGACCGTAACGATGGCGTCGTATAGATATTCATAATACGGTAATAGTGTAAGCAAAGGGCCGACAATTTTACGCTCGAATCCCATTTTTAGTACGGAGCTATACCGACTTACTAGGTAAGATTTCGAAGAGCATAACGTAATACAGCTCGATAGTAGGAACGCTAAGGCCTCTATAGTTATCGATACGACTGGCGAGACCGACTATATTAGCTAGCTAGATACGTTCTACGATATGCCGTATACCGCGTGCGATCTAGTTCGGTCGAATTCCGGGTAGGGTGCGATTTTCGGAGACCTCGACCTTAATATGGATAACTACCTCGAGTTTCCTCTATCCCTAGCTCTTAAGACTAGGCTATAGTCCCCCTTTCCTATACAATCTCGACTAATATGTATATAATATCGCCTTACTTTAGTACTAATACTTTATTTCCTAGAACTATAATCGGCGAGCGGGGTTGCTATTTAATAGGACGTTAACTATTATCCTACTCTAGTTCGCTATCCTTATTACGCTTTACTTCTTATAATGTAATCTAAGGTTCCTAGGCTTGTAGGTCGCTTGCCTGGTATAGTAGCGGTAAGACTAGTATCTTAACCCACTCTAACTATATATCGCCTCTCCTTATGCGAAATGGATCCTAGATCATAGAGTTCTTGCGGTTAAAACCAGACGCCCACTTAGCGATTGTATATCCCTTAAATGTAGTTAGTTTGATACTATAAGTTATTCTACATATATATACGTATTCTTTGAAAAGCTAGAGGATAAGCGCCCTACGGTCTTCGATTAAGACGTCGTATTCAAAGACTGCCTTTTCCTTATTTATAACTAATAGCTTCCAAATGTGGTATTATTAGCGAATATTTGATAATAGCTTATAAAAGCAGTCCGTAGTCTCCTCGAAATAGGGCTCGGCCTCTATGATTATATAGTTAAGAGTTATAAATAATATACAATTGTACAAATATCTAGCTCCTACCTACTTTATTAACGACCTTTCGAAAACCTTAAAGCTAGGCGGTATTAAGATAATGTAGAGGTAATTTGTTTTACGGGCAGGCGAACACGTGAATAGGCGAATAGGTAATCTATACTAATACGCTTATACGCTCTTCATCGGGAAATTGCGGGGCTGCTCAGCCGGGAAATACGGGGGCTACGACCGGGTAACATCCTTTAGATCGGCCTATCCGGTATTCTGTATCGGCGCCGGCTCGCCGTTTCGCGTTCCGCAGAATAAAATTCACACCTGAGATATCGCCGGGACAAAGTATAAGCAAGGAAAACCATTTATTACCAGTCTATTCTTATTACCTATTCAATTGAAATCCCTATTAACTTTAGACTTTACCCGCTATAAGATAAATAATAACTAGAAACGAAGGTAGATAAAAGTATAAGCGAATATATAGGGTATAACGGAATATTTGGTAATATCTATAGAGAAGAAGTACCTTAAGATTATTCCTTCCCAACCGTACTAGGATTGCCGCCCTTCTTAACGACGACGGGGTTCGGCGTCGGGTTCCTATTCGTAGAGTTGTCTAGTATAATATTTACAAGAGAGGTACTATATATTATTAATATATATGTAGCGATTAATAAGCTATTAGTAAAGTAGCTCAGCCGATCTTACCGTCGAGAACTTACACTATAAGTATTACAATGACTGAACGATAGTATATTAGAGAGATACTCGACGTAAGCTACTACAATGTAAGAAATATGCTCTACGCTTATCGATATCTTAGTTACACTTTTGATCGATAGTTGTAGAGGTAAAGGCGAAGGAGCGTAGTAAAGGGAGACTATATTTATACTTTCTAGCTAGTATACGTTAGCCTTAAATATGCTGTCTCGCAACTTCTTCTTACGTAGTTACTCATATCATATCTTCTAGTCCTTTACTAGTGCCTATCGCATACCTTATATACGTGTGGAAGGATAGTACTATTTGCGCTCATATCCAAATCGGGCAAGGTATCGGTGTAATACTAGCAAGCAAGTTCGGGACCTACGATTTATCGCATTGTACTTGTCCAGGTCATATATGCAAGACTACGCTACCCCCCCTGGAGGTTTTCCGATCTGACAGACCAACCCGTTTCGATATCCTTAGTAACGTAGGCGATATACCCATACAACTCGTTCCCATTATACATCCGCCAAACTAGCAACCCCAGCTCAGACCGAGTTGAACGCTACTTGTACGGAATGTAGGTACGGACATCAACCCTATCCTAGTATATTACGTATAAAGGGAACAGGTTTGCCCGCCTTATAGGCGACCTATAATATAGTAAGGCTAGGTTATATTTCCTAAGCTAACCTCTACACCATTTCCATCAATCTTAGCCGGTAACGTAGGTATTAAGCCAAAGGTTATTAACTAGGGTATTCAGATATACTAAGATACGTACTATACGTCCGAATATAGGTATGTATAACTTGTAAGTATACCGTAAAGCTCACCTTATACCCCGTACTATAATATTGTGACTATTCGGAACGGGCTTCGTCGATACTACAAAGTAATATTTTCCCGGGCTTTAATTATAGTTTTCCTCGTTCCCTATATCGATTCCCTTATCCTTATCCTCATACTTATCGTTCTTATCCTCCGAGATATAGAAAGCTACTTCATTACCCTTCATATTTACCTTTACCGTATAAGGCCCTAAGGAGCATTCCTCGGTATCCATATAAAAGTACTTCTTATACTAACGTTGATGTCCGTAGATATAGGAGTCCTAAGATAGTTTATTGGCTTAGTCGTATTAAAAGGTGTTAGAATATCTCCAGATAAATACGGCCCGTAGAACAGACCTCATAGCAAGCCCAGGACTATGCCCCTACGGGAGGATCTATAGCTTGGATGAGCATTTTATAGCTCTTAGTTCGAACAGAAGAGGGATAGTGAACTCTTCCGCTTCGCTACTCTGTTAGGACACCCTCCTTATCTTCAAAATGACTAATCTTCTTAGTCTAAAAGGGAGTGCTTAGAAAGAGAAGTACAGATCTAGGGCCACCACTTCCACCATGTCGAATCCTTAAGCATAACCTATACTTACTCCGTCGTTAACAGTCTCCCGATAGGGATATACCTTCCCCGTTCCCTCTATGGGTAATCATGCAAGTCAGACAGTCGTCCCCTCCGCTTAATAACTGGGCTCAAGGCTCTACGGACGTGCATATAGCGTAGCCATAATCGTTATCTCGACGATCTTCTCGAGCGTAAAGCGATTTCCGCGAGTGAACCTACTATACTTGACGTCCTCGACAAAATCCGCTCGAGACGATCAACACGTCAGAGGACAGTCCGCTATTTCGTACTTACTCGGGATAAGAACCTGATATTATCAACTCTATCCTTAGACTCGCGTCATATCTTAAACCGTCTCGAACCTTGTCGAGTCCCTTAACTTGAACTTACGCTAGCGATCACGTTCCTACTATAAATAATAGGCTACTTTTACCGGTTTTTCCTATATAGTAGTCTGGAACGACTAATTACGAGGATACGTTAGTCATCTCATATCTAAATCCCCCTCTATCCTTGACTCGAACTAGCTAGCTCTTGCAAGTAAGTAAATACTGCTAGTCGACATTAGCCGTAGTCGTGATCCATACTAACTACCCGGCTAACCGTCTGCTGCTTACCTTCGGTTAACCGAACCCTCGGTATACGGGCGGCCTAGGGGTAAACCGTATCCGTTAGGCTAGGATATACCTACCAACAGATCTGGCTAGGGCAGTAGATTATTAATACTATAACCGTGTCTACTCCGAAACTCTGTACATCTCGGTCGGTCCGTAAGCCTATAGGTCAATATCAGTTATCTTAAGAGCTATATTCTGCTATCTTTAATTTGCAAGGTTTACTAATATCTAGATTGGAAGCAAGTCATAGACTAGGATACGCTACTACCGTTACTAGCTTCCTATATCGAACTCAATAGTAACCGGTATATACCTAGCCAAGATAGTACTATCGTATTAGAATATTACAATCGCACTTAGCTTAAGTACAATCGTACTTAGCTTATGTATAGTCGTACTTAGCTTGAGTACAATCGAACTCGGCTTGAGTACAATCGAACTCGGCTTATTATAACGCACTTGTAAGGGTAGCTGTCTAATAGTTTACACTATATAAGAAGGATTCGACGTTGGGCAAGTCAGCTTAGATAAGCTTCGGCTATTCCTTCGCCTTAGTTAATATCTAACCTGTTTAAACGTATAGATCCGTAATATAAGTTAATATAATATTTGCTATTTTTTAGCGCTACTTGATACTATATAGAGAGGCTGCCTACGCTATATCATGAGATTCTCGTATCTTCATACGTACGATAGTTAGACGCCAAAGTCTACCCAACGGCTTCTTTACCACTAGTTCTCGCTTTATGACTTTCTCAAATCAAGGTCTTCGATCCACGAACGCAAAGCTATGGCATTATCAGGCGCTCCAACTGGGGCTTTGTTCGAGCCTTATCAGGTATCTCCCTCAGTCTCTACGGATAACACGCCGGCATTTATAAAAGAGCATAGGATCTTCTATTAGGAAAACGAAGCCATCGGATCGCTTATAGCCGAAGTGCGGCCCGGTATAGACAGCCTAGAACACTTCAAACCGGCGCTTCTTGGAGATACCGTAAGCGATAACGTGGCCAGACTTTCGAGTTACTACTAACATCTTCTAGCGTACTAAACGAATCCTCGAACCTTTCCTCTACAACCGTCTAGAGAAGTACTTTGCCCTTGGCAGCGATCCGGGACACTTCTTCGTCTCTACAATAGAAAAATCGCAGCACGATCGGCTTCTCATCTACATATGGCCTACTAGAACGCGGTTGGAGTTCTTTAATAAGTCTTATAAAGAGCCAAAGAGGGTTAGGGCATTAAATAGCCTCTTTGAAGCACTATACCCGTTCCTGAGGAAAACCTATAAACGTGAGATCGAAATCTATATAGAGAAAGGGGGCTAGTAAGTACGTTCGTCCCTAGTACTATTAGTATATCCGTTAACTCCGACCAGCTTGATTGTATACCTATAATCCTTATTCGTAGTCGTAGCTACCGGAAATACGACCTCGAAGGTATAGATATTACGGGCTTGAGTACATATACTTACGACCTATTTAGTTAGAGTTGGCTCTGAGACATCTTATATAGTATTAATATATCGTGAAACGGCTCCTACCAAAGCTAGTCGAGAAGATCCCAACGTATAGTTGGCTCTCCTAACTATTGTAGTGGGAAAGCCACGTTATTAAAGAGCGAAGCGTACGGGAACTGGTATTAATACTTAACACCCAAGCCTACTAAGTAATTAGGAGCGACTGGCTCGGACTACGGAGGATAGTCGGCCATTGATAGTACTTGAACTGTAGCCTCGACCGGAGGTTACTTAATTACTAGCTTTAAGACCCCTTGGCGCGATTGATATTTACGCTTCCGTCGCTTCCGACGCGGACCTCCCTCCATTTTACCCAATGTTTTCTCGATAGTCGAGCGATAAATATTACATTTCTCGGTTCGCTAATCATTATCGATACAATCGTAACTTATAAAGACGCTCACTTTCTTAAAGAGTTTGCTATAACTAGGGCAGATATCGTTGTATTTGATATTTACTCGAAGTGTTAGTACGATCGACGACGTATAGAGCCGGGAGATTTACACCTGCCGTAATATCGGATAAGATCTTAGGCCCTCGGAAATATAGCCTTATAGTCCGGACATTCGTACTTCTCAGGCGACCTTTTACTATCCCTTACCCTCGAAGTCTGTATACTAGTACCGTCTACGTAAGTAGCGGTAAGTTTATTAGTATTAGAATCGATCTTACGTTGATAACGTTCGAGTTTCTAGGAGAGAGTAGTAATCTGGGACTATATAGCCGTTCATATTAGAGAATCCCTACACTAGTTTCGGAAGTCTTACACTATAATATACGATTCGCCGTACGATCTCCGATAAACTCAGATCGTCGTCCATTATTTTTGCGTAGTTAAGTAATGTATATATTGGGTGGGAAGTTACTATATGAATACCGGGAGAAGTCGTTACGTACGACCCACTCATATTAGCCGGGAACTACCACCACCCATAGCCGCTTAGCTCGGTTAGGCGCGGTACGGATCCACCTAGCTTACGTATACGATAAAGCTAGTTCCGGATTAGAACCGCCTTTTCCCGCAAGTATAAAAGTATAAACGGCGCCAATTTATCTCGGAGTATACTATAACTAATAACTCTACTAATTAAGCTCAGATCGTACGGAACTATCTAGTACGCGAATATTATAGTATAACTTCCTTTCGATCCTAAAAACAGACATCTGATTTTATTAGGAGCTTTAAACTCTGCATTTATACGATACCAGAATCTAGCTGTCCAAACGACTACGTCGATAGTATCACCCCTAACGGTTTTATCTGCACTGTATACAATAAGAAATAAGAGCCACTTCATCAGCTATATCGTATTCAGGGGGCTAAGGCACGAAGTGGGCTTCTAGAAAATGGTACGAGGGTAATGACAAAAGAGCCTGACGGGAATATATGAAGATTTTGACGGATACCTCTAGGTATACAGCTGAGTTGTTTGTGGCTCTCGCGGCAGTATTACAGCCTAGACTAATCCTACATCCGGCATACACTATAAAGGCTAACGTTAGCTTATTACCGATAGTAAAGGTACACTTAACGCGTAGGGGGTAAACGCACCGTATAAGCTATCGCTAAGTGCTAAATACACAGAGCTAAGTACAAAAGTGCAAAATATGCTATACTAAGTACGAAAGTGCAAAATGTACTGTACTAAGTGCGAAAGTGCAAAATGTACTATACTAAGTACGAAAGTACAAAATATACTTGTCTATATACACAACGTGGAAAGCAGACCTCTCCCTACGGTACCTTAACGCCACGTTACCTAGTCTGGCACGGCAAACTGATTTGGGGAGCCGATCACATACGAAGTTATTCCGCAGTACCTTTATAGTGCCTTTTTGAACCTCCATAGGGCATTTCGCCAGCGCTTGCCTAATCGAGCGTAGTAGTAACATATTACAAACACGTTCCAATTAAGGCGGAGGGGGGTACGAGAGATATAGTAAGCATTTTGGGATTGGTAAAAGGCTTTCGTATACCAATGGTACCCCCTAGTACTATAAAGGACGCATACATACATAGCACTCCTATGGTACTCTTTGCTACTTTAGTACATATATATCCAGATAGGAGGAAACAACGGACTAGAACGTCTATAACGACGCCGTAGGGCATCGAGTAAGCAGCTATTACTAGTACGCATCTCATATACGAGGATAAAATAGGACTACGAGACTATAGATAATACCTATCGTACGTACCGGATATTATTACAAATACACTCGAACAAAACTCGGCCATTAGAAGTACTAACGACGTATATAAAGCTTGGTTATAATAACTCGCTCCGCATTAAAGCCGTCGCTAATAAGAACGCTAGATAACCTTATACTCAGGCGAACAAGGGTTTTACGAGAGATATAGATATACAAATGGGAATTATAAGATCCAAAAGTATGGAGGATCTAACGGAAAGGGCAAAAAAATGAAGCGGTATCAGTTTAGCTGGTCCCACTGTACGTTGGGCTATAGGGAGGAGATATTTATGGACTGTTTTCGCTACCCTAAACATCCTAGAGCCCTACCAAGTGACTTCTAAGGAATAGACCCCTAGGATAATAACCAAGTGCTAACCGCTAACGAGCTGGAAATCCCTTGGCCATCGGTCTTAGAAGAACCTAGTTTGGAACCGAGGGGCTACGGCAAAGGTATTTCGGTAGAACCGGTCGACCCCCTTTTACTCCCCAAAGGCCCGTCCCGGCCCCGGACCTAACCTAAGCGGGCAGGATACCGTCGTACTATATCAGATAAATTACTCGATTCTCTTCAAGCTGATGAAAACCCGGGAAGAGTTGATACCGAGTCTTCCCTAGTATAGGATCTCAACTAGTTAGCTATTCAAGACGAATTGGATTAGTAGGACGCCGAAGAGAGTTTTTACCAGTCGGATACCGAGAATATTAGGAACGAGTTAGTCGAGGACGACTTTGAGTCTTATTATATTATAGCATAGTTAGTAAATAGAGGTGCCTCCTTTGCGGATATAGAAGGTAATGAGGTCTTTATCGAGTTCGAGAACTAGACGGAGTCCTTCAAAGAATACGAGGGAGAAGCGGTTCCTTATTATATTTACTTCGACCAAGTCACAAACGTTAAATACTACACTTAGGAGTTCAGCGTGGCGGGTGGCAGTTCTAGCAATAAGGGCAAGAATAAGGACAAGGATAAGGACAAAGACAAGGGCAAAGGCAAGGGCAAGGCGAAGGACAAGGGCAAGGACAAAGGTAAAGATAAGGACCACAAGAGCATACGCGGAAATCTAAGCAAGAAAAAGAATAGGTTAGCAGCGTAGTTAAAGGTTTAATAGCTCAATTAGTTCGTCCAGAAAGTGGGTGTCTTATCGATAAAAAGTGGAGTAGGCAGGGACGTTATAGCGCTCTAGCGTAAAACGTTGGTTAGCCCAATAACGACTATGAATTTTCGCTCTACCTTATTCCTCCCTTCGAACTAACTAATTGCTATTCTTCGCGTCTTAACACCATCTAGTATAGCAACGCTCTCCTCCGATAGCTCCGAAACCGATGTCGATAAGGTCTTCCTCACCTTCTACGATAGCCCCGAAGCACAAGAGGTTTTCTCCCGTAGCCAGTCGTAGTAGGAGGCTGCTCTTTGCACGGCGACCTCGACACAGCATCTTCCGGAGGGCAGCTACAACTTAGAAGCCCTCCTCTTTCGAACTCTATCGCTACCTAATACGATACTAAGCAATACGAGTTACATCGAGGGATTCTCTATGTAGAGAAATTCAGATACAAAGCGAGATCCTAAGTATCGGATCGACAAAAGAGGGAAATCCTAGCGATTTGTTCTAAGAAATAAATACCTTATAATATATAGGGTATCTTCGTCGTCGAGTTTCTCGGCTTGGAAGAATACACCTAATAATGGTATCGCCTTATTAGTACTCGGCTAGGCTTATATATTGATAGCGGAGCTTGTTAAGCGATAGAATCTCAAAATACAGTATATTTCGCCACTAAACAGTCGTTCCGATAGCCACTATCCTACACTCCGTCTCGATTACGCCTTACCGTAAGAGCGTACTTGGTGGAAAGCTATCGCTAGTCGGGGTATAGGGTAGTCAATCACCGGCGACGACCCGCTCAACGATAAAAAGTTCTCGCCATAGGCTATACAAGTTAAGGACCTTAGTCTTGATATCGCCGATACGGTTACTACTAGTCAACCACCGCCAAGTGCTAGAGAAGCTACGTATTACCTAGCGAGGCTCTACCAAGCCTTTCGCCTCGGAAGCCAGTATACTATAGCCCTAGCAGCCGTTCTTAGCTTCCTACTCTATACCTATTACGTTCCCCGCAAGTCTACCACAGTCGAACTCGCTAAGCCGTCGTTAACGTTTTGCTCGTATAAGGGGGATCGAGACGATCCACCCTCTACATTCCACCACATCGACCGTTATATAGTACTCAGCGCGTCCCCTATAATGTTCGGTTCCCTCCTATAGAGTATATTCTGGGAGCCGGGTATACTATATAACTTCGTAGGAGCTTGGCTACGACCTATCGACGCCGTTCTCAGGCCAATTATTGAAAGTAATAATATAGAGCTTCTGGCCAAGGTTCTATCCTTCACGAACGCGGGGCCATTATGGCTTGGTATTACTATCTATGGCAGACGCTAGATTATAGATACTATCGGCCCGTATCTTACTAATCTAACAGCATATCCTCATATAATACCCAATAGTAATTCAGCTGCCTAGACCGGTATAGCTCAATCATTCTTACATATTTATCCCCACGGACCGTACCTTCAGCCAGATAGTACTATATCGAGAGCAGATATCTAGCGCTTACGACACGACTATTATTACGAGTATTAGGTCGGTACTCCATTTAAACATGCCCCACTATATAGATAGCCACCGTTTGGGAGGATATAGGAGGTAGATATTGAGCTCGAGATACGTCCATATCTTCGTTACTCATACCTATAGGAATATTACGGCTGGACGTGGTCTTTGCCGGCCGAGGTCATTAATATGACGGTCTACACAACCCCTCTAGCTTCTACGGCACGAGACAAGAGGGCTTTTAATAGGCACGTCTTACGAGAATACCAGTACTCAGCCGAAGAAGTCTCCAAGGTTTCTAGAAAGGCTACGGAAATAGTCTTTCGGTAGGCTACAAGTTAGGTCGAGGCAAGCTTTGCTCAACTAGTTTCGCAGCGGATCGGAGGTAATGGGAAGTCTATCGTCCCTAAATCTCCACCTAAATCGATAGACAGAAAACGTATCGAAGACTAGGTATAATAATACCTCGATACGAGACGCCGGTCCAAATATCTAGGATAAAGCCCTAGATCCGGCATTAAAGCGGCTTCGAACCGGAGGACTCGAATAAGAGGAGTACTATATAGGTTATTATATAGCTAGGTATACTTATATTTGCTCATACGGTACAATTCAGGATACTTAAAGCTACAACCACCCTTAATACTATTACGGCTATACATTAATTACGCTTGGACGCAACTTCCTAGCACTATCTTACGCTCCCGAGACATCCTACATAGCCTAACGATTTTGGCTGCCTCGGGCCGAATTTGAGCACTTTAGTTCTTACGAAAAGGCGTGGCGGACCTCCGCTTATATCTAATATCCAAGAGCTTGGAGATAGGACGCGTTAATAGCGGATGCAATAAATAAGCGAAGGTAAGTATATACGGACCAATGCTCAAGAGCCACTCGATGAGGATACTCATCGCAGTTAGGAGATAGCGCTTGAGTCGGCTATAGAGGAGGAAACCTATTACGGCTCGACGTGGGATCCGGCCTCTTTCTACTCTATAACACCGCCCTCGTACAGCGTCGCCAACATGCTATCCTCGTCTCCTCCCAGGCCTTAAGCTTACCCTCCTTCTAGAACTAGTAGGCAGGTTACCTTGGCGTTACTCCTAGTGCGCTACGACCTAGCCCTTAAGCTCGTTGGAGCCGGCGCCGGCGCCCCACGCGGTAGTGTAGCACTCGATAACGCCCTCTACCTAGACCGGCTTATTAAACTTAATAGGGATCAATATAGTGCCGCAATTAATACTATACTTGTTCAAGAAGATATCCTCCCTTAGGTGGTATAGGATAGCAGCTCGAGGCCGATAGTTCTAGTCAGCCCGCGGCCGGTAAGGAAGTCTTTAAAGGTGGCCACAAAAGCGTTATTATTGGCCGTCACGGGCTCCGGTTACGTACGCGGAACTCGTAGGACTGGAACGTACCCGTAGCGGCGTTTAGGGTCTAGATATAGCCGCGCATATCGGCTATATCGAGCTAGTTAATCGGGGTAGGACGGGACTAGAACGCCATTCAAGCTAGTTACTAACAAGAGGTCTTAGTTATATATAGGGCATAGGTAAATAGCGAGACTTAAAGCAGGAGCGCTAGTACAAAATAGACTAGATATAGAGCAGATATTTTTAATGGTAATATCTAATATAGTTCGATAATATTCAAGAGGGCGGTACACGTCGATAGGTATAACGACGTCGCCTAAATCATTAGTCATTTAGGGCGCCCATATCTTAGCCCCCATTGAAACATATATACTAACTAATACTTATAAAATTAAGATTTTCGGAGCCTCACTCAGTTCGGCTTAGTGGTAAAGTCCGGACGGATCTCTACGTATAGATACCGCGAAATACGTCGTCCTTACAAATCGATCTCGAGTCCGTCTGGGTCAGGTAAACGGTAAATACTAATTGGTTACGTAGGAATACATTCTCCTATACCCCAGCCCGGAACCCGAGAAGTTTGGCTGCAAACTCCGTACTGCCCAAATCACAGAGCGCGACTTCCTCTCTCCACATCCCTCGCGCGTATATCTGCCATAGCCGATCAAGATTAGGGAAAGCCTATCAACGAAAATCCCACTAGGGAAGGTCTTAACGCATTTCACACTTCATTCAGGTCGGTCTACAAAAGCACAAGTATCTACTATACTCCTACCGCGTTAGAGTAGCTTAGCCAAGAAGGTAAACAATACAACTTCATTTCATAGTAGGCCTCTAATATCGTACAGATCTCTAGAATCTAGTCCTCGATCTTCTTTTTGCTCTACGAAATCACCCGCGATCAAAGAGTAGCTATAACATATAGCGTAACGATCTCCTCAAACTCAATTATACTGTTAGCTTACACGACTTCGACCTCGACCGTATTAAACCCCTCCTTAAGGCAGCCCTCGACGTTAACCCCGACAATACGTTTATCTAGGAACAGGTTTACAATACTATTACTACATCCCCCCTACCTTTCCAACCGATCTAACGAACCCCTCCTCGAAGCGTCTCGACCTCCCTCGACGGCACGCTAGTTGTCCGTTCCACATCGTCGTTTTAGGGCAAGGAGTAGACAAAGAAGATACTAGACTAGGCGCTCTTATACGAGCTTAAAGGTTATATCTTTCGAGGTGTAACCGGTACGCCGCTAGAACCAGGACCCTTATAATACTATCATTAGCGAATTCGACGATACGATATCTGGCATAGTATCTCACCTAGTCTCCTAAAGTTACGGTATCGCCTTCCGGTACAATAAGACGCTAGACGGCGGTTTACGAAAAATGACTACGACGTATAGATACCAAAATACTTCGATAGTATCTACTCAGCTATCGATTAGTTAGCGTCCAATTTGGACTTTGATATTCCGTCTCTCCTAGAAACGGGTCCTTCCTAAGGGCTCGAGAGCCATTATCAGTCCTAGGATAACAACGCGTAATCAAGCATCGCTAACCAGCACCAGATCACTCTAGACACTTCTATTACGAAACTACAGCAGCAAAAGAGCCGAGGCGGAGAATGGACGAGTCGAACTAGCCTCGCAAGTTAGTATTATCAGTAGAAAAAATACACTAGTCTCCTCAACTCTAATCTTCGTATCTTACCCAGGTGTACACCGGGTGCTATGGTAGGGAGCAGCGCCGAGACTTGGAGCTGTTCGCTAGTACCTGTATAAGATTGGCTGCCGTATCTCTCTCCGCTAGTGTTCCTAACTTCTTCTTATACAATGTAAGGATATTCGACTGCGATATCGGCCCGACCTCGACGAATCTCTTATGGCTCCTAGTAGGCTTGGCTGCTAGGCCTATATTACGTATCGTAACGACGATAGATCTATCCCGGCTCTGTAGGAAGTAGCTGGCCAACGGTCAATACTTATTGTACTTTGAAGACCTTTATTCCTCCAGAGATAATTTAATAGTTAAACTTACTACCTAACCTAGCTATAGATAAAGCCGTAGTAGCTACGACTAACCTAATAACCTTGCCGCGTTATCGGGTCTATCTACCTCGACAACGAAAAGGAAATATTAATATAAGGTAACTCGTATACTACTTACAAGTAAGGATAGCCGCGCTTAGCGGAATAACTATCCTGGCGAACTACGCCGGCACGGGTTCTGATAGTCTTAAAGCGGAGTAGGCAACCCAAGAGGTTACTATATAGACTTTTCGAAGACGTATATAGGCATAGCCGGTATAGACTTACACGGATAGTAAGTTCTACCTCGTTCGTAGAAAGCCGATTATTACTATATCAAATACGAGCTCAAGTTGGAGACGCCTAGCTAGTGAATTACTCGAACAATTCTCCTCAAATTCCTCGACGTAATCAATTCTATTTATATATAGGAACGGTACCTTCCTTTAGAAGCGGGCCTCCTCGATTCCCTAGCGCTTTACTTTCAACGCCGGTAATAATAGTAGGCTAGGGGTAGAGCGTTTCCTTTTATCGTTAGTAACTAGCGACGTAGTAGTCGTCGACTACGATTCCGAATTAGACGATATCGAGACGTAGGCGAACGTTGCCGGGAAATAAAGGCTAGTAGAAACAAGCGGGGCTAGGATAGATAATAGTAGCTACGAGGCGGAGGACGCCGTAGCCAGCTATCCGAGCGACGGTTACCGGTACTAATTCTATATGCTAAGAGGAGGTTCGTCGCGTAGATAATACGGCTATAAAACGTCGATAAATTAGGCCTCTAGCTAGCTTCGCAGCTTTAAGATAGTACTAGATAAGTTACGCGACGCGGCTACGGCTATATCCGCATCCGGGTTAAGCTATATAAGATAATATATTTGCGCCCGAGACGATCCTTAACTAGAGTCGGATCAAGTATATACTTGGCCCTTAAATTAGGGGAATATATATCGCTAGGCAATCGCAGTTAATAGATAGGATTTCAATTAAAACGGGAGGCTCGAAAAGGCGTAGACTAGTATTTTGGTAGCCTAACGACTATAATAATAAAACACTTCTTAGCTAAGTTTATATAAAGAAGTATCTATTCTTTCCGAATACGTCTTAAGGTATAGGAGGTATATAGCTATACTAGAACTATATTATATTTCGTCTATCTTAGTACCTTTACAAAACGTTACGCGTCGAAAAGCTTATCTACTATTAAAGTCCTATACAACGAGAAGTATACGTCCTATACCTATCTTATTATAGTCTTAGGAATATATATCTTTACTAGTCGAGATATTCCGGATTTCTCAACTAAGTATAACTATGCTAGATTCTTACGATTCTTATACTAACGACTAAAGTATAGTCTCTCAATCTGGGAAGGAATGTAGGATTGTATATTAATATACTATTATAGTTTCCCCTTCTCTAATACTTGCCCTTCTACTATAGCTTTATCTTACTACCGTTTCTCCTATAGCTTGCCGTACGATAGTACTTACGATTTCGACCTCTCCCTACGGTAGTTATATACGTCTCTTTTTAGCTGCTTAGTAGTCCTAAATATCCGAGTCGGCTTTTGAAATAAATAGAGAGTCGGAGATAGCTTCCACTAAAACGAAGTTCGAAACGTATTATAAGACGTTTAATGCCGTACCGCTAGACCCGTATAAAGACGTAATCCTCGTTATTACTAACCTAACCTATAATATAAGTAAGTACTTCTTCGTTTCGTCCAAAGTCCTTAGTTTAGTATTACCGGTCTTTTCTAAGATATTTGGCCTGGATTTTAGTAAAGGATTATAGATCCGACGTAGAGACCGTCTATATATTAATCTCGATAAGGACGATCCCAAAGTAATAGAATCGCTTCTCCGTATCCTCTACTTCTAGTATACCGATAATATCTCGTTTTTAATAGAACCGAAACCCCTCGTAGTACTTGCGGTTCACTATAACAAGTACAATTGTATTACGGCGCTAAGGCTGTAGATTACGTAGTAGTATAGTAATCTTCCGAGCACCGCCGTACCGGAATAGTTCGGATATATACTATTAGTAGCATATATATTCCGTTCGCCGACCTTCTTAAGTATAATAGCCGAAACTACGAAATAGCTAATACCCGACTTCGTTTCGGTATAGGAGGAGTATAAGACACTAGTACTTCTACCCGAAACAGTTATCTATATACTTAACCCCTACCTAAGTAAGAAAACTAAGAGACTAATAAAAGCTATTAGATCCACTATCCGAGCAAAGCGCTAAAATATTAGAGAGGCTATATCGAGAGTTCCAATTAACCGAAGGGAAATTACGATAGCTAAAGGCCGGCTATACAATGCTAGGTTTTCTCTACGAAGACTATAATAGAATCTATCCAAATACTACGAAGAAATGCCATCTTTACAATAATACGGACTTACTTATTAGACGTTATACTAGCGACTATAGGGTAGCAGAATACTTTACTATCTTAGGGCGCTACGAACTATAGCTATCGTTGGAGCTATTTGTTACGCGGGCTCTATCGGATATCGCGTTTCGGTTCAAATACGCCTAGACAAACTACAAGTACTAATACGAAGCGAAGGAGGACTACCCTCTTAGATACGAGCTCGAGCACTTATCTAATCGAGTATAGCGGATCCTTAAGGGTATAAAGAGAATATCCATCGAGAACGGAAGATAAAGTACGTACGGAATTGACCTGGACTCTATCTCGGGACGTTGGAGTTTGTTAAGTATTAGCTGATCGATCGCCGAGTGGGATTGGAAGGAGAGATAAATACTTATAATAATTCGAGTATTACAATATCCACTAGTCACTACGTCCGTTCTCACTTAGGAACGTCCGCTTACCCTAATAGGGCCTATAAATATAAAGAGTATACCGACCTTATACTTATCTACAGCCCTAAGAGATATCCCGTCTACAAAGTCATCGTATATAACTAGTCGCTAGTTCTCTACGCGGCTTATAGCAAGCTATTCAAAGTACGTACTCTTACGAATATACTATAATATTTATACAGCTAATACTATATAGGAAACAACATTAGGAGAGTACGAACTAGTTAAGCAGTTGCCGGTGATTATACAACTTATAGTAGATTACTTCTACGCTAGTAACTACAAAGTCTCCAACGAAGCTACGCGGCGTCTAAGTACGGAAGAGCTTACTCGTAGCGACGATAAGAGGCTTACTACATTGAGTATATACGCAAGGGTCTTCGCCTTAGCCGACATATACCAGGTAGACGCCTTACAAAGCTTAGCTACGATTAAATTCGCAAACGCTCTAAAAGCAAAGATAGAATATCTAGGTAGTCCTTAATACTATCCCCGATATATATCAACTAACTCCGTCGTCGGTATAGGCTTTACGTAAACAAGTTATCCTAGCCCTACAGGTAGATTTAGCGCGGATAGTATCTAAGGTTCGTCGAGCTACTAATAATAAGTAATAGTACGAGAAATTCGCTAATAACTTAATAATAGTTTATAATAAGGTTTTTGTTAAAACACCCGAATTACTAAAGGATCTATTGAATTCATATATGTATATACCTTTACTAGGACGGTATAACTACTACGGTCCGGATCAGCTTACGAGGCCGTTATAGATAAAGTGTTTAACATATAGCAAAGGAGGAGTAATTTAAGAGTAACGTAGTAGAAGTAGGGTCCTTAGGTAGAGGCGGAGAAGCTATTTGTAAATGTAATCTTATTCAGTTGCCTTTATTATAAGATTGCCTTTATTATAAGACTACAACGGGTCGTTCCGAACCGATTACGGGACGAATATAGCTCCTTCCGGATATATCTGAAGAACCCTATAGCCAAGACTTATAGCGTCTAATTAGGAGGTTTAGGCAGTTATTTAGACATATCTCTAATCGGTAATATATATAATAGGCGGGGCCCGACCGTAATAGAGGTAATGTAGAACGGTAATAGCATAACGCTTAATACGACGCTATCGACGGCAACCTATATAACTTTAAGAAGACGGTAATCCACGTTATCGTAATTAGCGCTAAAGTAATAACGGTAACATAGTAACTACCGGTGGCGGCGGCCACGTTAGTATTCTCGATAAGGACTTACGGACATATATTATAATTCGTACACTCGCGCCTTCGGTATAAGCCCCTTCCTAACTAATACTACTACCTCCTAGCTTAAGCTCGGCGACATCGTCGAGGCAGATAGCAAGACTATTTTCGCAATTAACCTACTAAATTCGATTATATTTCTTTATTTAGGCACGAAGCTATAGCAAATACGCGCCGGAATACGTAGGCAAAAAGGAGTATATTATATCAGCTTATCATACTCTACTACTAATAGTCATAGAGTCATACGTCTCTAGTAGAAAAATGGACGAAATAGCTCTTTTGTTCGTACGATAAAGGCATAATTATAGGTGAACCGGCTCTACTCTTTGTCGGTTCGATCCCGCTATACTATAGGATCCCTAGCGGTATATCCTAGTCTTAGTGCCCAACGACGCTCCGTTACTCAGACGATATTGAGTTTTGCAGTTCTAACTTACTATTCAAACGGGGTATCTAACGTCTCTAAAAGCTCTCCGACGTTTCCTCAATAAAGCTACCCTAACTTACTTTAACTTTATCGAGGTTTGTATAACTACTTTAGGTAACTTCTATATTTCCTAATACGAGTCGTCTAAGGAAACTAAATATAATAACTAGCTAAAGGGTAGCCTTTAATTTACGGGAGATATAGGAGTATATGAAGGACGGCGTAAGGACTACTAGTATAGGGATCGGGGTGATTAAAGCCGCTTTCTTGAATCAGCGAGCTACGTCGCCGTGATCCGTATACAACCATGCCCTTTCCCGCCCTATTATCGGCCTATACGGAAGGCAGACGACTATACTAGGCTCCACCCGGATTTCGTTAGAATCGCGTAGGTAGATATCTTAGAACCTATATATTATAGGCTATGACTTTGGAGCAAATTTAAGTTTAGACTACATTCCGATATCAATATAACAGGCTAATTCAACCGTTTTCGAGAGTTGACTAGGGGTATAACTGGCGCCAGACTTGCGCAAAGTGTTAGAGCCCCTAGCACGATACCTAGGCGGTACCTATATAAACGGGTTAGATCAGCTCTAGAAAGTGAAACGCTATTTACGGCCTCCTAGTATACTTCTTCGCTAAAGGACAATACGAAGGCACAAAACTCTGACATTTAAGTATAATAATGAAGAGAAGGCTATCAAAACGAGTACTTATACCTAGATATATAAGTTCCGACCGACAACCAGAGAAGCTAATAAGAGGAGGGCGGTACCCTTAGGTACTATAGTATAGGCTTCCATCTAAGGCGCTTTGCCTAGTACTAATACCGTCATTACCGCCTCTCGTAATTAGTTACTACGGTATCGAAAGGGCTAGAAGGGGACTCCAATAGGAGTCTACGCCTAATAATAGACGCTAAAAGCTACGACTACTAAATCTAGCAGATTCCTACTCGATTTGCCAATAAGGAAAGATTTACTCTATAAACCGTAACCGTTTTGCCGATACACTTGATTTTCTCTACTTTTTCCCTAGAAGGATTACGTATACTCTAGAACGGACCGTTAGACTAATTACAACGAAATGTCTTAGGTACCGGCGGTGCCGTACTTCGCTAGGAGAGACGCTTTAGGCCGTATCTAAGCGATATAGAACTCGGGGCGGGCCGAACGTCTAGCTTACCTCGTAACCTATCGCGTCCTATACAAAGAATAAGCTATATCTTTATACTAGTAAGCCTAACTAGCTTTCAGAAAGTATTAGCAATTATTAGGCGTCTTAAAAGGGAATCCCAAAACTAGTAACGACTACTAAGCCTAAAATGAATCGCTTAATAGGTACCGATCCTAAGGATATCGATTAAGAAGATATTACTAACGCTCTTCTTACTATTAATTATATAAATCTATATAAGCCGGAACCACGCCCTAGTCTTCTCTAGGATCCTCGTAAAAGACTATCTAGTAAGACCAACTCTTACTTACCCCTAAGACCTCCGCGGTTATACCCGTCCATAATAACGGCGGCCTCCTACCCAGTTTGAAGAAGTCTATTACGTAGCTTGTATTATCGTCTAGCGTCTAGGTCCCAACGCTAATATTCGCCCGCGTTTATCTTAACCGCCTAAAGGCCCGCCCGTAGCCCTAGGCCAAAGGCCTCCGATATACTACTCACCATATATTCCTCACCTCCCTAATCCTCGCCGCCAAGTACCTAAACAACGGTAGTCCTAAGAGCAAGGCTTTTCGGAGGATCACAGTACGGAGGGCGTTATAGTATCCTTTACTTACTACAGACTAGGTAGAATAGTATAGCCGGTCTTATACGAGCGCTCTCTCCGCGTACCTTATATGGCGGCTTCTAGGTCGACGCCGCTACCTTCGACCGCTTCCGCTACGTTCCGTTACGCGGCTCGGGCGCTAGTTCTCCAACGACTTTTTGTAGTAATAGTCCCGTTACTAATAAGCAATAACGGTATATACGGGCTACAAGCGATATCGAAAAGCTATCGCCTATAGCCCGTACGGTTGTCTTTCAACCTCCGCGATATAATAATATTCTTACTTCTATCCGCGCGAGTATAGATATCCTCCTACTAACCGTTAATTAATTAATTACTTTATAGCTAGCCAAGCCGCTCTATAGGCGGCTATATAGCGTAAAACTAATAATATAAGTACAATCTAGCTTCTAGAAATATACTCCGGTAAGAACGGCTTCTTCGAATCGTCGGTAGTTGTAGGAGTGCTTATTCGTTTGCTATACGTATATATCCTCTACTAACTATCTTTCTAGTATTTACGCGTAAGCCTTCTTACCCGTCCTTTACTTCTATCCGTTATCTCTTTATATCTTTTATATTATAGAAGATATCCTAACCTATTATAATAGAGTATATTCGTTATAGCTTACCTAAAGGGCTTTCCAAAGAAGGGGTAGAGAATTACGTTTAAGGAAGCCGCGTCGGAATATACTAAGTTACTACGTTTTAGGCGGAGAAAGCGATCGTGGTAATACGACTATAGTAAATCATTGTTAATAATACTAGCTAAATAGCCCGCTACCTTATAGCTATAAATTCACTTATATTCGCGCCGAATATAAGGGATTTGGCCTAGCTTTATTAATACTTAAGCGGGTAAAATACGTGCCGCTATATAGAAGAGACTGGCTATAGAACTATATTACTAATAGGAAGCCCGAGAGCGAAGATATTTTCTAATACGCCGCGCAGTTCTAGATCTCATTATACGCGAACTCTAGCTTTTCTTTTACCTCGTCTACGAGACGATAGCGCCGCTCTCTTAAGAAGCTCTATCTAAGAGCCCGCTTCTATAACCTTCTATATCTTTATTCTAATACAATTAGACTATCTTATTACATAACCTTTGTACCGAGTCAGACTATTTTCGACTATTTGACTTCTATATAAAATAGCTAAGGCGCGCTAAAATCCCTAATTTATACGCCGGAGTATAAAAAGCTCGGTATCCGCCACCGCGGAGTGTTCTTTACTCCTCTCCGCTTTTCAGTTAGTCTAGCTACTAACGGCACTTATACGAGCTAGGTTAATATTAGAAGGGGCTCTAAAGATTAAGTATCTAGCTAACTATTATAAGTATTTCTAATAGTTTTAGTCAAAAGATCGTAGTCTAACTAACCGCTACCGGCACGTTCGGTCCGCCCTCTTAGACTAGGTGTTTCTCGAATACGATTCAAAATACGATATAAAAGGTTAGAAATAGGAGTCGATAAAGGTATTTTTTCGAGGTACGTAGTACGAAAGGGTCAAATTAAAAGATTAATAGAGAGAAGAGCTATATACTACTTAAATACCTCCTATATAAGACTACACGGGGTCTACCTATAAAAGCGTTATCTAGGCCATTTATAACATAGTCGGCGTATAGGAGATTATCTAAATTAAACACGTATATAGCCCTTATAGCCGACTTATAGATTATTGTAGAACGAATTCTGTATGCCTAATACCGTTCTTCACTTTAGAAGGCGACTAAACCTAGGATATATCCTCTATGCTATGCCTTCCTAGTAGGTTAGCGTCCTAACTTCCGAGTAACTATCTCCTAAACCCTAATCCATAACTAGTACTCGATAACGCTAGTAACCCGTAGCCATTTCTTATTATCCTCCTCTACTAATAGTAATAAAAGCTATACGTACGCGATTATTTTAAGATCGCTCTATCGCTAGATATACTTCTTTAATAATACCGATATTAACTAGTTGCCTTCGGCCCTAGATAGACCTTTTAGGCGTTCGGAGAAGACACTTCCCGTAGGTATTCGTCGTATACGTATAAGGAGCGGCGGGTCGGTAGGAAAGGTAGTAATTGTTTTAGAAGAATTAAGACGAGAATATAGAAGAGTGAGAAGGTTTAGAGGTCGTCTACCGTATACTAATACTACTATACGGAATATATCCTAGTCCTAGAAATGGAAGCTGTAAAAGTAATAGTTTATTTAAAAATAGATTTTACCTACTACTTATCTACAACCTTACGCTATACTATTATTACGATACGAGAAACTCTACAATATTATTAAGTTGTACGTATTCGTTTTCCAATTTCTCCATCTAAAGACCTTTAGTAGCGGTATTATATAAACGATTAGGTAGCTAGGTTTACTTCCCTAACTACCTTCCTAAGGCCGATCCCTATCCTAATAATAACCTTTGAAACCGAATCGGAGTATTTTCGGCAATTAGTACCGCTATTAGCTAGGGTTTCGCTAATAGTAAGCATATAATAGAAGAGAAGGACGCCCTCGTTCTCTAGAAGTATTCTAGTCGAGGAGGCATAGCAGTAGTATACCGGGTATCGGTTATTACGAGCTCTTAGTATCGGTACCGGCCTTAAAAACGTCGTCGTAATTAGCAATATACAGCCGTCGATCATTAGTACTCGGACTACGTCTACCTACCTCCCGGCCTCCTCGACGACGGGAGCGTATAGTCTATAGATCTTTAACGAGTCGCTATATAACGATCTAATATACGAGTGCCGGCGCCCCGGCGGATATAAAGATAAGTACGTCGCTTACTACGATACGCTACACAAGCGTAATCCGGAGGTATATTTCCCGCCCTCGCCCGTAATATAAGAAGGAAGAAGGAGAAGCCGATATATAGAAAGAACGCGGCCGAGACTTACTCGAAGCTCGAAAGGTGCGAGGAGATCTTAACGACGTACAACCGGCAGGGCCACGGCTTCTACGATATCGCCCACCCGCTCGTAGATCCCTTCCCCCCGCCGTACCTATACGGCTACCTCGCCGATCCCTCCGTATAGGCCGCCCTCGGCGTACCCGTCAATTTCACATTCGCGTCGGCGGCCGTAGCGCGTAACTTCGGCGCTATATTCGACATCCCGCGCGGCAGCTTCCTCGAGGCCGTCGGCTACCTACTCGACCGCGGCGTCAAGGTACATATAATGTACGGCGATCGCGACTACGCGTACGGCTAGACGGGCGGTAAGGCCGCTAGCCTAGCGGTCCCCTAGAAGCGGGCGGCCGAGTTAGCCGACGCCGAGTACGCGTCCCTACTAACCGTCGGCGGCGGCGTAGCAGGTTTAACGCGGTAGTTTGGCAACTTTAGCTTCTCGCGTATATTTTAGGCTAGGTATAAGGTACTATCGTACTAGTCCGAGGCTACCTATAAGATCTTCCGCCGCGCGACGTTTGGGCTAGATATTCCGATAGGGCTAACCAAGGTAACGGACTAGTTCGCGACCGAGGGGCCGAAGAGCGTCTGGCACGTCAAGAATTCCATGCCGCTCTCAAACCTGGCAGCAGTCTGCCGGAGGTATAGGATAAATTCGTAGCCGGCGCGGCTGTAGTTAAGGACTATTTCGTAGTCGAGGACGATAATACCGAGGCTAGTCCGGTGTCTAATCCCTTAGAGGGCGACTAGCAACTATTGGTTGATAAGTTATAGGGTACTCCTATATTTCTATTGTCTATCTCTTAGGTAAGATATAGTTTTATCTAATACCTAGCGCCTCTAACGCGTTTACGATATTCTTTAGGGTTACTAGACGGGTGAGAAATATATTAACGCTGCTAGCGAATATATCTTGCTATACGTTTATACTACTAAGACCCGTAAGTACGATAATCTTACAAGGCGCGAGCTATCTCGCACGTTCAAATTCGCGGACCCGGTAGAAAGACTCGAGGCCGTTTATAACGGGTATCGATATATCTACTTAGTATTAGTACGAGCTAGTAAAGACGGCGCGGATTCATAGGACTTACTAGTAAGTAGGTAGTTATATTCCGCGGGCGACTCCTTAAACCTTTCCAAAGCCTCGAGCCGGTTCTCCGCCAGGTAGTATAGTTAATCGATCTTTTTCATATATATAGCCAAGATCTACGGCCGTTAGATATATAACTTTTGGTTGGGGGGGGGGGGGGACGGGAGGGGGAGAATACTTGCCTTACAATTAGTAGGGTTATCGTCCGCTATTAAAACAGATCGTCGTCTCTTCTAGGTCTCCCGGGCGGACTTTACAGGCAGCTCCGATTAAGGTGAGATAGGGATATGGCCAATAGGCACAAGTATATTAGGAGTACCTAACGCCTTATTCTCAAATATAGGTACCGACGAGGTAATAATATAGGGCAGTAAAGTAGTACTACCCTCGTTAACGACGCCCGCAAGCTTTAAAATAGTAGTAATCTCCTCTACCTACGACAGGATACTAAGAAACAGCGGCTTCTAACTACTAGGATACGACTACATAGCGGATATTCACCGTTAGGTATCCTTTTACCTCTACCGAGTATCGAATAGCGCCTTAACGAGCTTACGTAGTCTAAGGGGCTACGGTAAGACCTTATAGATACTCGGTATCGATCGTCCGTTCATTAGAGGCTAAATAAGGGTAATACTTCCGTAAATAAAGATATAGGAGCAATCCGGTAGGTCTAAGGAGATACTAGCTTTAAAGTCGGAGTCGGTACTAGTAATAATAAAGTCCGGGGTCGAATCGTACGTCTTAGCCTTAAATAGTACTTATATATTAAGCTAGCCCTAATACGTATTCCGTATAAGCTATACCTAAGACCGACGATTCCAGTCCAACTCGGCGACGCCGTTAATAGTACGTTATACGGGTAGTAGATCCTAGTTCCTGCGTACGAGGACCTTCAACCCGGCCAGCTCTGGTAGTATCGCCTCGAAGCTAGCCTATTCCTCGTCTATACCTTCGCAGACGGGTAAAGGGAGACCGAGATATCCGTACTACGGCCGACCTTACTAGTAATATAAATACCACCGCCGAAGGTCGTTATAACTTGGCGGACAAGGCTTAGGGCCAATCCCGTTCCCGGCGTAAAGTAGTCTTCTTAAGCAAAAGGGATATATAGTTGAGTTTGTAGATACTTTTCGCTAATACCTTTCCCGGAGTCGGAAATAGTTAGTAAGATATTCCTAGTACTATTAAGCGCCGCTTCTAGCCGGTCTACCGCCAGCTCTTACCTTACGTATACTCTAATAAACCCTACCTTAGTAAATTTGAACGAGTTGCTAAAGAGATTTATAACGATCCGTCGAAACGCCCCGGGTTATATATAGAAGGTCTAGAAGTCCGATAGTTCGATATCAAGATCTCTTGACATCTATATAGAAAAATTCCTAAAGAGCTACGTACCGGCTAGAACGCTAGTCCGGACATATAAAGAATAGGCAATTCAAGATAACCCTAAGAGTACGGCTTATCTATATAATACAAAAGTAGTTAACCGGACTTCGCTTATAGGTTATAGAAGGAAATAGTCTAAAGGATATATAGTTAGCATTCGACGGAGTAGATTATTCTACATATAGATCCGGTTTATAGGAACAAATTATACGAAATCCTATAGCTTTAACCTAATTAGCGTCCGTAACTTTTCGGGCTTATCTAGAATTAGCCGAAGCTAGCTAATAAGATATATACCTACCCCAAGTAGAGGCTTAGTTCGAAGGCCGGGAACGAACAGTCTTTTCTCTTCTCTAATAGATATAGACCGTTATTATATCCCCAAAGTATATAGTACTATATTACGAATATAATCCGAAACTTGGAGTTTCCGACGGGCTAGTTATTCGATATATTACCGGATCTAGTAACTATATACGTTACTTAAAAGGAGCGGGTTATATTAACATTCTTGCCCGCCGACAGCCAGTTCGGGTAATAAGCTATTTTATCCCGGCTAGGAATATATTAACTGCCTAATACCTTATAGGGATAAGGTCTTTAGCTACTATAACTCCCATTACTACCGACTCGTTACCGCCTACCGAAACGCGTCCGGACGCTAAGCTTAACGATAACTGTTTAGTTTTAACAACCGACTAAGCTGTAAGTGGTAACGGCTTTTGGGGTACTAATCCTATGCCTAGTAATATAGGAGAAGGTACTATAACTAGTAACGGCTTTTGGGGTGTTAATCCTATACCTGGTAATATATTATAGAAGAAGGCGTTGTAAGTGGTAACGCCTATGGGGTATTACTCCTATACCTGGTAATAGGCTGCGGGAGAAGGCACTGTAACTAGTAACGGCTTTTGGGATACTGATCCTATACCTGATAATAGGCTGCGGGAGAGGCGTTGTAACTGGTAACGGCTTTTGGGATGCTGCTCCTATAACTGGTAATAGCTATGGGGTACAAACCCTATGCCTAATAATAGGCTGCGGGAGAAGGCGCTATAAGTAGTAACTAGACTCCAGTACACATTTAGAGTCGGTACATAGCACGGAGTTACCTTAGATAGCATTTTAGATAAATAACGCGGAAGTATTTAGCAATAGTATCTTTAAGCATAAATATATCATACGCCTAGATCCACTCTAGTAGATTCCTAATTTAGTACGGCAAATACCGATAGTATAGTTCCCTAGCGCCCTAACCGCCGTACCACCATTCCCGGCGCTTATACAGGGCTAAACGCTTATTAACGCTCCCGAACGCCACCCGCCACTACCTCCGCTTATACTACTACCTACGCCTAGCTAATAGTCGCTCGATAAATCCGACTACCGTAACTTTGCCTACTAGAAATGATGATATTATTTGCGAACTACATTATATCGGTCTAGCGTTCGATCTGCCGAATAAAGTAGGCGTTTTGTTACTATAAGTAGCTCATAATCTAGTCTTTCTCTACATCGCGCCCACGCCTAAGAAGCTTCGTAGATACCTATAGTTTATCAAGTGAGAAGCGATAATATCTAATTAAAGTTATCTAATATAACGTACTTTAGACCCGAAATTTCGACATTATTCGTCAAAATATACGAGCTTTATATAAGGCTATATCGACTTTACACGTACTATAATCCTAATAATTGCTAACTATCCGACGGCGACCGTTAGAGCCAAACGGCGAACCGAGAGGTTTAGCGGTAGCTACGCTATTAATAATGATTCTAAGAATACGGGACCGACCGTTTAAAGATAGATACGGAAACGCTAGAGTTCCTAGCGATCTACATCTAGCAAAAGTACCAGGCGGGCTCGCGACGGTATATAAAGGTCTAGCCGAGATAGCAGGATCGGCAATTCGACGAGATTAAACTTTGGATAGATAAAGAGCTATTATAGAAGTCAGGCACTATTTACGTGACGGGGCCGAAGCTAGTCTAGAAGCCGCGCCCTATTAACTTCGCTACTTGCCCGTAGTCGATAGCCTATTAACTTACCTATAGCTTTAGTATAGTATAGTTCTTCGTCGGACTATACCTTAAGTACTGGTAACTATACCCTAGATCCTAGCGACGCTGTAGCGGCCTTCATTTGCTGCCTATCCCAGATTTTAGTACTCCCATTGCCTAGATTCTAACGCCCCATATCCAATCTTTCGGCACCCCCTGGCCCTGGTTCAAGTACCCCACCTCTAGTTTTTAGGCCCCTTTCAATACCCCGCGTCCAATCCTTCCGAAAGCCCCTGCCTCGGATTTCAATACCCCACCCAGACGAGTGATCACTGGTATACAGAAGCAGAGGGCCAGGAAAGGTCTGACAAGTACAGAGACACAGAACAGTTATTAGGATTATCAGTAGAGGTGTAAGCGTGGTCGAGCAGCAGAAGAAATGCGCTTAAACAAGAATAATTGGCCGTCAGGTCTGGGTAGGAATAGCTTCGTTTCTAAAGCGAGAAAACGGGGCACCTGTATTAGTAGTTGTACGCTGCATAGCCGCCCCAGGGCGGCTGGGACAGCCTCTGAATTCTTCATCATCATCATCATCTAGGAACCCAGACCACTAAATCCAGGAACCCGGACCAGGGAATCCAGGAGCACGGACTAGGGCAGGACCAGGGCATCCAAGGGCCCCGACCGCCAAAGCCAGGAACCTGGACCAGGGAATCCAGGAGTCAGGACGGCCAAAGCTAGGAGCTCAGACCACCAAATCCAGGAGCCCTATAGGGCAGGACCAGGGCATCCAAGGGCCCCGACCGCCAAATCCAGGAGCCTAGACCACCAATTCCAGGAAGCCTAGACCGCCAAATCCAGGAACTCGGACTACCAAATCCAGGAGCTCGGACCGCCAAATCTATGAATCAGAACCGTGAAGCAGTATAACCGGCAGGGAAACTCCGGCCCCCACCAAATCCGCGAATTAGTATAACTACCGAATCCATATCCTATTTATAAGCTACCCAATCTACAAACGAGGAAAATCGCCCTATCTTCAAAACCATTTATTTGGTTTACTTATTACGTACCTTATAGGGATACTCCTCCAACGTCGACTTGAGATTAGAGCACTATTTTCACTTGTGTTAAAGTGTACTGGATTTGATACGTATCGTACGACGTGATCGCTATCTATATAAGCGTCTTCGAGGCTTCGATTAAGGTAGGAGGATAGCCCCGTAAGATATCTATTGTAAGAGCTCTTAGAGTCTAGCTCGTTATCGAAAACCTTCGACTTGAAGTTATTAGTATAAGAATAGCTAGATTTAAAGGAGTATATATATAATTCTATCCGCTACGTCTAAATATATAATAATTAACAATGGTAGTAATCCGGAAAGGTCGACCTAACGTTTGCTTATACATAGACGTTTATTTACTTGATACCTCCCGCCTGATAGAGTTCCTAAGGCACGGAGGTATATATTTATAGCGACGCTCGCATTGCCGCGGCCTTTCTATAGAGATATTCGCCCATTCTGTCTATCTATCTCGATTATATTCTTAACGATAGCCTAGGTCTTTGCCAATCGAATATAACCTAGCCTCGAAAAGATACTACCGCCTACGATAGTAAGGTTCAGGGCTCTAAATACCTCAAGTATACGGCTATCCGTATATATTATATTCGTTAGGAGCGTTGTCTTTTATAGTAATAGTTTCTACTACTCGAATAGGATTTCATAGTACTTAACAAAGATCGTACTAGTATCCTATCGAGCTAGACTTTATACGGCAAGGGTATTTATCGCTATTTATAATCCTCTAGAGCTTGGTTCGTCCAAAGTATAACTATCACGTTAAAGGGATTTGGCTATTTACCAGATATACGACGAATATTAGGGTAGGATCTAACTTCGGACATAATTTAACGGGAATCCTACGTACGGCATCGTACTGTGGCTAGGGAAACGTGTTATTGCGAATTATAATCTAGTTTCCTAGTTATAGGCGTACGTAGGAAAGCAGGTCCCCCGGACTCCCGTCTCCAGGTCTTACCAAAGCCAAGATCCCAGGTTACGGCGAGCAACCCGGGTCGTGGCCATATATAAGGGCCTATCGTTAAAGCGCTTAAGGTTTTAAAGAAAACCCACTATTATTATTGAATAGCTTAATCGGATTCTGGCCTTTTAGGGACACTTACTAAACTATACTCTTATATAACTTAAGGTCCATATATAATACCGCTTCAAGAACTCACCATCTACCACGAGCACCTTAGCGACATGGAGCAGTTCATACGGTAAGCATTTCTAGTTACCAAGAACGTCATCTCTCTGACGCGTTAGTGCTAGAATAGTGCGAAACGACGGGATAGAGTTTCACATCCACAAAGGCTTGATCTATCGTTTGTCGGCACCTCTTAATATCCTAGTCAAAAGGGCCCAGGAGTCCTTAAGGAGCTATATAACCTTAGAGGAAGTCGATAGCGATGTATTCTTACGTTTCGCTCAGTTCTTATACACCAGTACTTACATAAGACTCGCGCCCCAGGAGAAGAATACGAAGCCTAGTAACGTAGTTATTTTGCAAATAGAGTAGACAAACCATACTAGGCCCCTTAAGTAAGTTATTAGCTACGCATAGACTTAGGTATTGGCTAATATATATACTATTAATAGGCTTAAAGACCTCGCTTATTCGTTTTTAGCCTACGACCTAGCACGATAGACTATCTCGCTATCGGCGTTCATTCCCGACTTTGGAAAACTCGTCCGCTATATATATAGTATTCGTACAATTAGAGGAGAGTATCTAGGACGGCTCGTTGTACAGTTTACAGCTTACGTAGCCAAGGATATATCTAGTTTGCCGCGGATTTGATTAAGCAGCTAGTAATCGCAAATACGCCAATCCGAAGCTTGACAGAGAGGGAAGGGAAAAGAGTAATAATTATCGAGGTTTGCTAGGGAATTAGCTACGAGACGGCCCGCTAACGTCAGCGGGCCCCGGCAAGACCGCGGAGATTCAGAACGGCTAGATACGTAAATTAAGCTTCTCATATTCCAAATAGCCTCCCACGCGTAATTACCTCCTTTTCGATAGTCCAAAGTAGCGCTACCCCCTATCCGATACTACTATCTCCTAGATATAAGCCGTACCCCTTTTCCCGCGGATTTCGTCCATATTTCCAATACCACTCTTACAAAGCTCTTAATATACATATAGGATATCTCTACCTTTACGTCGAAGTAACGTATAGAATCACGGAACAACGGCTAGCTCTAAATCTATTTTTGGAATCATATTGGGAGACGAGGGAGTACCTTAGGACGGAAGGGATAGCCTAGGACACTGGTTTGTCCTAGGACGGGGGAGTATCCTAGGACGAGGGAGTATCCTAAGACGGGGGAGTGTCCTAGGACGGGGGAGTGTCCTAGGACGAAGGAGTATCCTAGGACGGGGAAGTATCCTAGGACGAGGGAGTATCCTAGGACGGGGGAGTGTCCTAGGACAGGGGAGTGTCCTAGGACGAGGGCGTATCCTAGGACACTAGTTTGTCCTAGGACGAGGGAGTATCCTAGGACGGGGGAGTGTCCTAGGACAAGGGAGTATCCTAGGACGAGGGAGTGTCCTAGGACGGGAGTATGTCCT